>JAOVVH010144997.1:0-14337 GCA_028566435.1 Scorpiodoras heckelii | reverse complement strand
AGTACCTGATCTGTGCTGGTCCTGTGGGGGTCCTGACCATTAGAGAACAGAGTAAAGGGGACTAACAAAGTATGTAACGAAACAGATGGACTACAGTCTGTAATTGTAGAACTACAACGTGCAGCTATATGGTTAGTGTAACTGAGAAAATGGACAATGAGTGTAGAGAAAAGGAGGTGGTCATAAGGTTATGCCTGATCGGTGTATATGTACATAGTTATATGTATAGCTTTTTTTCTGTTCCGTGAGTACGGTGAGATCAGTTGTACCCTGACCTGCTGTATGGTCCTGGGAGTTTAAGGGGTTGTTGTGTTGAGATCTCTGGATATAATCAGAGGAGCAGCTTGAAAATGAAACCTTGTGACTGAACATTATAACAGCAAATGAAACAAAATGAATTCTTCTAAAATGTGAAACAATGCTTTACTTTTTATAAACAGCTTGACATGCTCACACAAGGTCTATTTTTTTTTTGTGTACACACCCTCCATGAGCCTTTCATCCTGGCTTTTCCCATAAATCTCTGGCCATGCTTCCCTGTGACTCAGGCAACTCTGGGAATTCCAATGACACAACACCATTGTAAGCCTGGTATTAAACTCCTAGTCCTGAGGCTATAGAGAATGAAAGCACACTTCCAGAAATACACCTACGCACACTATAGTAGACACAGACACAGAAAGAGAGTAGACCGTTGATCTGAGGAGGCCTTTAATCAGTCTGTCATCTAACTGATATGATCAGGACCAGAGTGTAGGGTAACTGTGTCTAGCCAGCTTTGGGTATGCTGCTGGGAGTCTGAATCAGCTCCGTCTTGTTTTGCAATCAAACCCAGGATAAAAATATGTTTTATAAAGCAAACTCTGTAATGGAATGGTTTAGTGCACAGCATCATGGTTTTCAGTTTTTCCACAGTAGCAGTTTAAAGTTTACACTAGTCTAGTTGTATAGTATATTAAAGTTCACATAATGGATATGAATAGTGCAGACATTCAGCTTTAAGTTGAGGGTATTTACAATCTCACCGTTTTTTATTTTAAGGGACCAAAACTGATTGGACAATCAGCTGCTTGGCTGTTCCATGGCATTGTCTCATTATCTCAATAACAAGTAAGCAGATAAAAGGCCTACAGTTGATATCAAGCCTGGCATTTGGCCTGGTGTTCGGAATCTGATGCTGTTCACTGTCAATATGAAATCCAAAGAGCTGCCAATGTAGCAAATTATCATTAGGCTGAAAAGTCAAAACAAACTCATCAAAGTGATAAAAACATTAGCTGTGGCCAAATCTGTTGCCTGAAAACAGCTGTGGAGGATGACAGAAGAATTCACATTTGGCCAGATGAAGAACATCCTCCAGGAGGTCGGCATAGTCAACAATCAAGAGAAGACTTCAGCAGAGTAAACACAGAGGCTTTACTACAAGTTGTACACTATGTATAAGATCCAGTACAGATCTGAAACAATATCCTGAGGAGAGAAGAGTCTGGAGAAGAGAAGGAGCTGCTGATGATCTGAAGAGCTCCACCTCATCTTAGGGTGTGGGTGTGTATGGCTGCCAGTGGAGCTGGTTCTCTTGCATTTCACTTGGTGAATGTAAAACCCATTTAGAAAAAGTGCTGCAATTCTTCCAGCGTTCACCCAGTTTGGACGAACATTCCTTCAGATTAAAGCTGTAAGTCTGCACTTCATTTCAGTTCATGCAGTTTGTATTCCTTATACATATAGTATACAGCTACTATAATATGTTTAAGCAGTTAGCTTGCCAGGAAGCTGACATTAGGATAGTCTAAAGGACTGAGTGCTTAACATAACTGTAGGGAACTAGCTATTTCTGAGGAGCATGAAAGCTTTAGATGTACTTACCTCATTTTCACTAAACTCCACAGCTCTTCTTGTCAGCAAACCTTGTGGTAATGGTGTGAGCATGGCGAATGACTGTGACAGCATTTATTTTTTCACTAGAAATCCCAGACGATGTGACTTAATTCACGTTCAGTCTGTATTCATAGGGTATGAATTTAGCTGAAATATTACCCATAGCAAGGAATGAATTTAAATTTATATGAAATATACAGTTATATAATTCATATGTATGAATATTTCATATTTACATGCATTTGTCCAAACAGTTTCCAAGCTCTATGCAGTGACACTTAAGGAAACTACTAATACTAATAGCAGGCACTAATGTTAGCTGAGGTCATGCTCTGGAGTCGCTAAACACAGTATCATGGTTCCTGAAATCATTCCAGTGGCCGATGGTCTCAATTTTCCCTCAGGTTTGGATGTGAATGTTTTCTCTCTTGAAGGCATTCTGGTGTTGTAAGGAAAACTTGTGAAGCCTTTATTTGTCACATACACATTACAGTACAGTGAAATACTTTTCGTCATGCATCCCGGCTTGTCAGAAAATGACGCCCTGGAGCCCGACTGTTGCAGCTTTAACCTCTGACCTTCTGATTCAGTAACCTAAAGACTTAACCACTGAGCCAGCCTTGGTTCAGACATGGATTCAGCATCGCTTAACAACATTTAGCTGCTGTAGCACACAGTGCAGTCTTACAGAATAAAGGCATTATTGTAAACGATGTGTGTGTGTGTGTGTGTGTGTGTGTGTGTGTGTGTGTGTGTGTGTGTGTGTGTGTGTGTGTGTGTGCAACAGCATTCTGCACTGACGTGTGAATTTCACACTATGATGATATCTCTGTGTCTCCTCTGAGCAAACATAAACCAAGCAGACATTATAACTTGCAACACAGTAATTCAAAATAGTTAACAGATCTGATTTTGGATATTATTATTATTTTTTTGTGCAATTACATGATAAAGAATGGGTTAAACTGTACTTCAGTTTCCAGCCATGCACGCACTGAGCATTACATCTTCAGCTTTCTTTAGGCTGAAAGAGTTAATAAATAAATGCAAAAAAATGCATCGGTCTATCATGTTTCATAGTACCATTAGACAGAAAACTGTCTTTTGTTTGTGTGCACTGAATTTAAAAAAAAAAAGACAACCACCTCTCAGTCTCATATCACTCTCTTTTACCATAAAAACACTAAACATGACTGATGTGTGTGAGGTGTTTCAGCACGTCTCTGTAAACATGTGTCATATATTTGAAGAACATTTATAATGAAGCTAACTGTACGTCATCAGGACGTCATCACCAGATTCACATTTTCTCCCTTAAATGACATAAATAGTTGCTTTAGTACGGTTTTGTGCTTTAGTGCAATTTTCTGCTGATCTCTTCTTTTGTAAAGAGGGGAAAAAAAGGCTGTCTTTGTGGTAATCGCTCTGGAACGCCAAGTCAAATTCTTCTACCTGCTCTTCATAAGAAAGAAGGATACGTGGGAAAAGAGCTTGTTAATTCAGCTTAGGCTCAGAATTCCACTGGGGTGTTTCTGGGAGGTAACAAAAGAGGCTAAACACATATTCAGTGGTCATTTATTGTGTTGTGCACTCAGCCCCAGCGGGGAATAAGGGACAAAGCCTAATTATGCACCTCACAGAGTCACTTCATCCAGGGGGAAGTGGTGCTTATTGCCTAAAGTAACAGTTGAAAAAAAAAACAGGATATTTATTCACACGTGGCAGCAATTATCAGAAAATATATTTTACTCAATTACATTTTTTTCAATTCTGTGTAACACTTTTAACGTTGTAACAAAGCAGCTTTACAAAGACAAAAGATTTGGACATAAGTTTTACGTTTTTATGAATTTTATATGTATATACCGTATATTAGACCGATGACAGCAGGATAAATAAATAACAGCTTTTAGGGACATGATATTGATTTCACATGGCTGTGATGGAGTGTGTTTTATTTCAGGGCTGGGTAAAGGTATGAATTAGAATTACAACTGACCTATCAGTAACCTAATAAGAACGCAGGAGCAATGACCCTCCTCACATGTCATCAGTATAAATTAAAGAAGCTTACATCAGTCTGTGAGTTAGATATTGGATTTGCATCAACCTGAAAGTCTGATCATCAAATTCAGACTCATTTTTCAGCTTTAACTTTGGCTGACCCCCTTAGCCAGTCTCGTCTGTTGCAAGACTAAGACAGGTGAGAACGTTAGATCTCCACTGAAGAACTCTACACATTTCCATAGTCTCTGGACAAGCTGACTCAACTGAGAATATGGCTAGAATTTGAACTCCAGAAGCTGCTGCAGCTGTGTCCCATGCCACTATGCCACATGATACACTCACTAAGGTGGCCTCCACAGAAGATCCACATTGCCTTCCTGTAAAAACGTCCAGCTTGCAGCAGTTCAGAGGGAATGGCCATTCAAGCTGGAGCATTTAAACATCAAGAGGACAGTCCTGTAATGAATTGGTTAGATAACTGAGGAACACTGCCAGTGCTTCCAGGCACTGCAGCTCCCCAGCCACTCCGTTGCTTATGCACAGCAGCTGAAAAACATCCAATTTCTGGTTACCTCCCCATTTTCCTCCCCATCTCCTCTTTTGCCTCTGATATCTGATTACCTCCAGGTGGAACCTTCCTTGCCCACCAGAATTGGGGCAAAACACAGTGGGAAGCCAGGCAATTCCAGAATCAGCATTCCCTCTTGGAAGCAGGAACACTTATTTGGATCCCTGACATACTGCAGGCCTTGCCTTTATGGGTCCAAATAGGCATCCTAGAGCAGGACATACCACGTTTCATAGAGCATACAAGGGAGCACACATCAGACCTTGGTGGACTCAGGGTGTAAGCAGATCAGGGGCAAATTCCAGGGGCAAAAGCCTAAACTGGACGTGGCAGTTTAGTCCTTGCCTCACCCATCCACTAATTCTTGGGACAAACTGTTCTATCCACAAATTCTTGGGAAACTGATTTCAGGCCTTAGTGGCGGTTGTATGTGTTTGTATGTGGGTCATGCAGTAGTGATTTATGTCATGGAAACTGTACATCATTGGTTGGAGAGGTGATTCCAGGCTCATCAATGTGAGCTCCACATCAGGGGAACATGGAAGGTGAGAAGGGCTCTTCCCCGCCACCCTTGGCAAGAATTCCCCTCAGAGACAGAAGGGTTACAGAGAGGGAGGAGCTGGGACCAGAGGTAAGTCTAAAATGTGCAGCCCAATTTACCTTGCTCCCCTGTGGAAAGCACCTCTCACCATCCCAGGGATAACAGGTTGCCAGGTTGCACGGGAATATTTCTGATGTGTTTTTGCCTCTTCCCTGTTGCATGGACCTAACAGAATACCACACTGAAACTCCTCCAGGTGTGGTGGTACAGAGCCACCCCCCACTGGTTAAAAAATGTGGTATGGGATGAATTCAGGGCAGTGCTCAGTAACGGAGGAGTCCCACAATGATTGGAGCATGTTGGTATCCGGTGGTCTATCTTTGTGGAGACTATAGAAAAGTCAATATGGAGTCTAAATTTGACGCATATCTGATACCTCGCATTAAGTGATAAATTTTATGTGTGGTGTATGTGAAAATATGTGGTTTGAGTGACAGCTGGATTAACTGTATGAACTGAGTAAAATGTGATATTCATTACATACTGGGGTTTTGTAGAAAAAGTATCCAGCTGAACTGAATTGATTAGCCATACTGTGGCAAGAAAGTGTTCACAAATTTGGAAATCGGGAATGACATCCAGAAAGGGGCCACTTCCGAAGTGCATATAGATGATGGGCAAGATTCAACTAATCTAGGAAAGGGATTTGTTTCAGAGAGCAGTGGTTACATAGCAGGAAAGCTTCGCCAGACAAAACAGACTGACAGAGAAAGCTCATTTTACAAGGAAGCTGCCAATTTGATCGACCTAGCAGTAAGGGGTGAAAGCAGCACAGTGGCTTTGACCTGGTTTTCTTACTCCTCACACATGGCAGATTGTCATGTTTTTCCTTGGGAGCTTTGTCCAGATGTTTTCTCAATGTTAGGAACTTTTATGGGCTCTGGAGGACCGGATTTCATTCTCACACATGCTCACAGACCTACAATTATTCATCTATATTTGTAGTACCTTTCAGTTACCAACAAGAACAGCTGAAATGACATTCTGCGCAGCCTCAACACATAGGAATATTTTCTGTATTTTTCTGTATTTAGCCTGCTTAAATGTGTTCCTGTCCTGGTTAAGCACCTTACAGCAGGGAAAATGAGATATGTGAAAATAACAGCTCAGCTCTGTGGGTATTTGCTGAATGGCTTTAATCCAAACCTCAATAACTAAGAAACAGGTCAGTCTATAAGTAATGCCATCTAATGGCAGTTTTTTTTTATTGGAATAAGGGGTGCCACAACATTGGGAAATTAATAAAGGAACTATGTTTATAGAACAAAGTTTCACTAATTAAAAGACAGTCCAGGACCACAGTTGTGAAGTAAAAGATTCAAGTGAACAATAAGCTTCTAAGACCTTCTGCCACTTTTACTATTAAGAGTGTAAGCTACATTTATATATGCAAGCTTGCAGGGCAATATTAACAGGATTATATTAACTGTGGGACTTCTTTAGATTATCTCCATCTCTATTACCCATCACAAAATATCATAGCATTAAATGTGGTAAGATTGGAATGTTTATATAAAGCAAAAAAGCTACATGCGTTTTGTGTAGAGCTGAGCACACAGCTCCCCTCTACACAAAGTGCACAGTGCACGTTGGTTTTGAGAAAATCGATAATCCCCCTCCAAGCAGTCTGTCTGATTTTGTTGTTGTTGGAGACCAGGTACAGACAGAATTGATTTGGGATGCTTGTTGACTATTTCGGTGGAGCGCGTGTTCCCCTAAGGATCCAGGCCGGGGCTGTTGTTCAGATGCATGTGGTGTACTCTTCCCACTCACACAATGGTGGGAGTGAGAGCATGAAGCATAAAGCTTAACAATCTGTGTAAACAAAATCATTTGCCCTGAAGCAAACCACTATGGCGCTACAGTAGAGTAGAAAGTAAGAACAAATTCATGATATATTTGTATATAGCATCATATTTTTGCTGAAGGGTCTGTTTGACAATAAATACACATAATTGTCAAACATTATTCCTGCACTTTCTCCACTCTGACCACGAATCACCCCTGCTCTAACTCATATTCATTTTTGTCTGTGACAGTAAGTTCAAGCAGTCTTACTTCTTATATTTTCATAAACCTTTTTACATACTTCCATAAATAATGAGCCAGTTTTTTTAAAAAATGTGTCAGCAAATTTCATATTAGGCAAGTCACATGTGTATCTCCGATGCCAGAAGCATTCGAAGAAATCTGTGTAAAGGTATTGACTTACGGTACACACATTTACATGCTATTATTTCACATTCAGATTTAATTCACACTGCTTTCACTGCTCTTAATAGACATTATACTTGAAATACATTCAGAAGGTTTCACTCTTGGGTGTCTCTTTAACACTGGACCTCAAGAATATTTAGCACACAGACAACAAGAAAAATTAAAGGGAACTACTGCTATTGGTAATGCTGTTTTACAGTATCCTGTAGTCACCATGTGACTTTGTGCTAAAGGTTTCTACATGTGGGCCCATGTACATAAGAAGTTTGTGCAGTTAGGAGGGATGAACTTGAGGTGTGTTTTAAATGTTGTTTGTCTGCTGACTTGCCTTAATCACACAGATCTTAAAGGCGTGGTTTAAAGAACATCAGGTGAATTTACAGGTACTAGTACATAACTTAGCAGCTACTTTTTCTCTCCTGATAAACAAAAGCCCTTTCATAGTGGAACATCTGGGTAAATATAACATGACTGACTTCACATAGAAGTTGGATGTCAATGGTTGGATGTCTGTGGTTAGACGTATGCAGCTGGATGTAAGCAGTTGGATGAATGAGACTGCATGTCTGTGGTTAGATGTATGCAGATGGATATAAGTGGTTGGATGTAAGCAGTTAGATATAAGCAGTCAGATATATGCAGCTGGATGCATGCTGTTGGATGTAAGTAGCTGGATGGAAGTGGTTAAATGTAAGGAGTTGGGTAAAAGTGGTTGAATGGAAGTGGTTGAGTGGTTGGATGTAGGCAGCTGGATGAAAGTGAATGGATGGAAGTGGTTGGATTTACATGGTTGGATGTGAGTGGTTGGATGTAAGTGGGCCAATGGATGTAATTGGTTGGATGTCTGTGGTTAGATGTATGCAGTTGGATAAAAGCAGCTATATGTAAAGCGATGTAGGTGGTTGGATGTATGTGTTTAGATGTAAGTGGTTGGATGTATATGGTTGGATGGATGAGCACGGATGTCAGTGGTTCAATGTAAGTGGTTGAACAAATGCAGTTGGCCGTAAGCGGTTGGATGTGTGTGGTTGGATGTATTTGATTGGATGAAAGTGGGTGGATGTAAGTGGTTGAATGTATGTGGTTGGATAGATGCACAGTGGCAGTGTAGCTCAGTGGTTAAGAAGTTGGACTACTGGAAAGAAGGCTGGGTGTTCAAATCTCACCACAGCCAAGGTGCCACTGCTGGGCCCCTGAGCAAGGCCCTTAACCCTCAACTGCTCAGTTGTGTAAATGAGATAGATATAAGTCGCTCTGGATAACGGCATCTGCCAAATGCCGTAAATGTAAATGTAAATGCACATGGATCACTGTGGTTGAATGTAAACTGTTGGAGGTATGCAGTTGGTGTGGTTGAATGTAGGCTCCCTCGCTATCTGTTGCAGGAAGAGGGCAATCCTGCAACTTCCAGTCATTACAGCTCTTTGAGGAGGAGCACCCCCTTTCCCTTTTTCTTTTTTGGCAGGGGATCATGAAGTAGCTCATCAAGCCCATGTCCCTGGCCCAAAGGGTGCAGTTGGCGGAGGATAACCTGGTGGCAATACCTGAATCTGATATCTCTTTCTCTCACACTCTTTTGCTCTTCCACCCCCTTTTCCACCCGCTCTTCTTCCCTGGTTCCAGCTGTTTCTCCACAGGGGGAACATCATGTACCCGCCAGAGCTGAGGTGGACAGACACGTTGGCATGGCAGAGAAGCCAGGCACTTCTGGGATCTGCACCCCCACACAGAGTTGGGGTCACTGATCCAGATCCCCAAGGTGGTACAGGTCTCCTCCAATGAAATCTGAATGTACCATGTACCTCTGAGTACACAAAGGGGTACACATCAGGCCTTGGTGGACTCAGACCTTGTGTAATCAGCCCTCCATCCACCAATGTCTGAGCCAATGCGAGGCTTTGGGAAATACATGCTTGGTGAAGGGGAGATGACTATACTGGGACATTAATAAGTGACAGGTGCCTGTCACAATTCAGTGTGAAAGGCATAGAAAGGAGGCAGAGGATAGCCCTCATCTCACCCATCCACTAACTCTGAGGATAGATCTGCTGGGGTTTAAAGCATTAGGGCAAGGATTGCTTATGGATGAGTTCTGCATTAGTGAGGCATGGGTGGGGCAGAGCATAGCATTGGCTGGGGAAGTACGTAGAAAACAAACTCCTAAACCATAACACGGTTTAAATGTGCTGGCTATAATAGGGCTAAACAGGAAACTAGTGTTGTTAGACATCACATAAGTCAGAGGGAGAGATTGTCTATACTGAATCTGGATGTGGAGGGGGCCACAGGAACAATGATGGAATCAGGTGTGACAAATATATATGTCAATGGATGCATGTAACACCCCACAGCTATGGTTAAATAAAGCATTGATGGATTTTATCTGCATTAAATATTTTGTGGAATAGTGGAATAAGGTGGAGTGGGAAAGAAGGGCCATTACTGAAGCCTACCACTGAGTATGCAAAGATTTTTACTGTTTTCGTTTCATTTTACAGGCTGGTGTTTTTTCTTAAATCCAGATTTTCTAGTTAATGCTGTATGTCCTTGGTTTTGAGTCTACTGAGTTCATAAGACATTACAGTATGTGGTGATGGTGAACTTTGAGAAGTCTCGTTACTGAACTGTGATTTATTAATGCCATGCGTATGTATGCTGCACATAAATAATGTTTTATCCATGTTATTGAGAATGAAATTAAAGTCCTTATGGAATGAACATGTGTTTCAAATTACCAAGCATATCATTAAAAAGGCTTTCAGTCAGCCCTGACAAAAGGGAGAGCCATGTTTCTTTAAAAAATAATATAAGTGTTATGCTTCACCTGTAGATAGTCAACATCATGAGGATTTCAGAAATGTAAGATGCGCTGGGGATTTTGTTCTTAGTAAATTGGAAATTCAAAACATTATCCACATAAATATGACTGGACAGATTCCTTTTGTGACATTGTAAATTTTCCAAATGTTAAAAAAGGCTGACAAGATGTATGGAATACAGTTTAACTACACACATTTATAGGAAGTTGTTAGCTTAATATCCACACAATAACCATTTCATTAAAACCGAGTAAATGTCACATCAGCCATATTAATGCTCACCACATTGTTTACTTCTTCTATACTAATTCTTCTTTAGTGGCCACCATCCCCATGGCTCTGTGGTTGACTTTTCCCGTCATTCCTTAGTGGTTAGTAGGGACTAGGGCATTTGGTAGGCGTGTGTGATGAGCTGCAACATCCAATCAATTCAGGATTAATTCAATTTCTATCTGTCTGTCCAATATATACAAATCAAACAAACAATGAAACCAAAGGAACAATGTAATTTATACACTGACTTCAGTATATAACAAAAAAACACAGGTGGGACAGAAACAGCTCAAAATAATCATCATAGGATCATGGGCGCCAAAGCAGGGCCATGACAGGAATTAAGGATTTTTGTGTGATTTTTTAAAATCTTGATAATTTAATCTTCTTATTTTAATGAGTTTCCTAAGTTGCATCTGGTGATTCCTGTCTTTTTGACCCTGTTTATGGATTAATCTATGATTTTCGTTTCTCTTTGTATATTTGATCCCTGTTGAGAAAAAGGATCTGCAGATGCATACTAGTTCGAGAAAGGATTCACGTGCTGCACGTGTATATAAATAGTCACATTACTGTGATGTGCTGCTGGTATTGTCAGCTTTTCACTGTAGCCATTTAAATGCCAGAAATGTGGGGAATATGGCCCTTGCAATGCCAAACCAAAATCATAGCAATATGACTGGTTTTCACTCATGCACACATGCATTCCACTTTCAGAACCTGGCCTGTGTGAGCACATGTTTCACTTTCACGACTCTGTAATGATTTTTACATCTGCAGAGCACAAGAGTGGAATACGAATTACAGATCTCTGTAAGATTTAACATTTCATCTAATAGTTAATGTCATCCACATATACTAATAAATGCTACTTAAACAACTAAATAATGCCAGTTAAACCAGCGTAACAGCTTAAGAAGGGTGCATAAGGACATAGTAATACTCAGTTATGTGGATAATCCATCTTTGCTTACCAATTTCAGGCCAGTTTATGTTTAACAGAAGTTCTAGCTCTCCACTAAGAAACATAACCAATATTTTCCTTCACTGCTTTTTTGTGAGAGCTGCTATTCATGTTAGTGAGCCTTCTGCAGGAGACCCTTTCCAGGGGACAAAAAATATATTACTTTTCAGTTTTTCAGTGTGTTATGACTGGGAGTTCATAGTATTGCCACAAAATATTGGCACAAAACAAAGTCTATCCTTCCTGTATAGTATTAGACAGACTCAGTGACAGAACAATGCATTTTACACGTTACTCCTGCTGCCTGAGTGATCCTGATCCATCCCGATGCTCTACTTCTGCTTGGAGCCTCCTTCACTGGAGAATCAATCATGGCCTGTATGGACACCTTAAAGATCACCATGAGGTTGCTGAGGAAGGAACCCCACAGACACAGTAAAGATGATGTGGATGTTGCTAAAAAAAACTATGCTCAACTATGGTCTTAAACCTAAATGTCTAATGACATCAGCATGCTTATACTGAAGATCTTTCCAACATACTCAGCACTGCTGAACAGTGTCATATACAACTGTAGATTAGTGTAGTAATGATTTATTATCACAGTATCCGCTGTCACACAGATGAGCCTGGGTTTCCTTTTGAGTCTGGTTCCTCTCAAGGTTTCTTCCTGATTTTGAGTTTTTCCTTGCCTCTGGCTTGCTCATTAAGGATACTTATCCAGATTCCTGTAAAGCTGCTTTGTGACAATGCCAGTTGTGAAAAGTGCTGTATAAAAAAGGAATTCAATTGACTGATGGAAAACATCCAGAAAAGGGCTTGGGTGTAAGTTATTTTCCCTGATACGGTAAACAGTGGTTGGAAAGGTTGGGTCACCTGTTTGTTTTATTAGTGTGTGTGCCTGGACTTTCTGCATTCACTTCCAGCGGCAAATAATCAGCTGCATCCATGACACACAGAGACAACAAGAGCCAGCAACACAGCCTTCGCCTAACAAAATCATCATGCAAGTGAAGGAAACCTCACACAAGAGCCCCTGATTCTGCTCCAGTGTGAAATATTGTGAATATCATTAGGTTTGTGTCTTCTAGGTGTGTGTTGTCCTTCGTGCTAGCGCCCCTTGAAACGGGGTAGACTCAAAGCACTTTTTGGGAAACAGTTCGAAAATCATTTTGCCTAAAATGGCAAGCTGTCCTCTAGGGGGCGCATTACCCTAGCTCATTATGATTCATTCGTGGAATAGCACCACCTAGCGGATAATGTTCAAAGCAACAGTCTACGACTTCACTAGTAAATATCTTGGGATGTAAAAGCTAACAATTCACAAAATTTCCCACCCTGCATCTCTACCACATTCTATAGATGCACAGCAAATTTCATGAAATTGTGTCTATAGGGGGTGCTGCAGCTGACATATGTATATACAGTATCTCAAGAACTGTTTAAGCACTGTTTCACAGCTACAGTCTGAGTCTGGTAGTACAGTGTGTACAACTAAGAGTCCTCTAGGTGCATAGCTGTTGATAATGAATGGACTAAGACGTGACTAAGTAAAAGAAATAACTGCTCCAGGAAAAACTAAGGGCTGTTAATCAAGGAACCTGCTTGATATTCATTCTAATAACCTATAGTAGTCCTCTGTCTACTCCATTAGCATTGCTATAGAAACGTACACATGAACGTACACATGAAGGTCTGGATTCCAGTAACTCTAACCCTGTAGTTTTCTCTATTGTCCTTAAAGGCACTGCCAAAGAGGCTGGTCTGGGGCAGTAAAGCTATCATGGCACATCCAGTTACTTGTATTTCCATCATGTGGAAATGCTAAAAAAAGGGAGATTTAGAGTTCCAGATGGAGTATGGGTGCCAGCGTAGCACAGAGCCGAGACAGATCCCCTCCATAAATAACCAGTAGGAGAGTTCAGGATCAGAACCACACAGCATGCGTCACTCGTCTTTCTTACACTGTTACATCCCATTACGGAGCTTTCACAAGTATTTGGGACTGCTTGAGAGGAATCGTTGAAAAAAAACAAAATATGAAAATCATAAAAACAATGAAACATTTTATTTAAAACAGATTTTATTTAGCAGCTCTGTTGCCTTTTGATTGTTGTTTGTAGACTTAATTTAAAGTCTTGGTTGTGTATATGTTTTCATGTTAATAAATCCTATGGATAGGATTTTCAAAGGTGTGTGGTGAGCTTTACTTAGGGTCAATGGTGGAATGTTGTCCATCCCATAGGGCTGCACAAGTGTGAGGCGTAACAAACCACCAAGCATCATCTCCTCTGTCCTGCAGAGTTTTTACCATCATGTGAAACGTACTGACTGTTACAGGGCACTAACCCTGGAGACTTGTTCCATATACGTTGAATAAATGTCTCCTTACAGAAAACACCGCCATGTCTATGTGTTTCTTTGTTAAATATTAACACAATTTAATCATTAGGTTATAAACAAATGAACTAGTGTCAGATTAAGCAGAGCGTCCGCTGTACAACTTCTGTGAACGAGACGTAACTACAGACATCATAACACATTAGATCAAGCACATTAATAGAAATCCTCCTCTGAAAATAGGAGCACTTTTTTATGTTATCATTAGTCCAGTACTAAAAACCCATTATATTACTGGATCGCATGTTTGCATGCATATGTGGAAAGAGTTTATCAATTATACTGATGTTTCGCACTGCCAGAGAGTGAAGAAAACCCATTACGCATGAGATATTGCCAGACAGTTGCTTTTAAGGACCTTGATTTGACACACTGGGGAGATGGCAGTGATTTAGTAAATCACATGACGTGAAGGTCTTGTAAATATGCAGGAACTCTTTATTCTTTAGTGCTGCCCTTCAGATGTCTGGCATTGCTGCACATGGCTGCCTGGTCACACAGCAACTGTAGGTCAAAGAGGAGAGAGAGAGAGAGAGAGAGAGAGAGAGAGAGAGAGAGAGAGAGAGAGAGTGTCTGAGATTTCAACGCAGTGTCCCTTAAATCTGTCTTT
>JAOVVH010144850.1:0-14391 GCA_028566435.1 Scorpiodoras heckelii | reverse complement strand
TCCGCTTTATCCTGCTAGTCGGGGTCACGGGGGGCTGGAGCCAATCCCAGCATCATCGGGCGAAGGCGGGGTACATCATGGACAGGTCGTCAGTCCATCGCATGGCCAACACACACTCACGCACACGTTCACACCTATGGGCAACTTTAGAGTGACCGATCAACCTAACATGCATGTCATTGGACTGTGGGAGGAAACCGGAGTACCGAGTATCAAATATATTATCTCTTACTTTTGAGTCTGCTAGATTGCGGCTCTTATTTTTGATGAAATAAAAGCTATGATATATACAAATCTACACATTTCTATATCTTTGGTATCATATCAATGGTGAATCTGAGGTAGATAGGAGTGATGCAGACTATACAGAATATTGTTATGTATATATTACAGATTATACAGGATGGATAGATATACAAGATGCCAGTCGATATGTGCAGGTATAGATGTGCAAGTTTAAAGTTTCAGTAAAGTGCAGTGAGTTTGTTCTGGAGTGTGATTGTGGTGTGGGTGTGCCATGTGTACAGTCGTGACCAAAAGTTTTGAGAATGACACAAATTTTGTTTTTTACAAAGTTTGCTGCCTCAGTTTTTTTAGAACCTTTTGTCAGATGTGTATATTGTATGATGATGTACAATTGTAAGCCTTCCATACATTTTTAAAAACTTTTTATTGACATCTACATCAGTTTAAACAAAGACTTAATATTTACAGTTCTTCTTCTTTAAGACCTGCAATTTGCCTCGGCATGCTGGATATCAGCTTCTGGGCAAAATCTTGAGTGATAGCAAAACATTCTTGCTTAATCAGTGCTTGGAGTTGATCAGAGTTTTTGGGGTTTTGTTTGTCCACCCTCTTTTTGAGGACTTACCACAGGTTCTCAATGGGATTGAGATCTGGGTAGTTTCCTGGCCATGGACCCAAAAATTCAGTGCTTTGTTCACCGAGCCACTTTGAAAAAAACATTGTTCATCTCCAAATTGCTCCTGGATTGTTCAGAGAAGTTGTTCTTGGAGGATGCTTTGATACTTAGGCAAAATTGTGAGTGAACCCACTCCCCTGGATGAGAAGCAACCCCACACATGACTCTTCTCAGGATGCTTCACTGTTGGCATGACACAAGCCTCATGGTAGCGCTTACCTTTTCTTCTTCAGACAATAATTTTTCCAGATGTCCCAAACAGTCTGAAGGGGGCTTCATCAAATAAAATAACTTTACCCCAGTCCTCTTCAGTCCAATCCCTATACTTCATGCAGAATGTCAGTCTGCCCTTGATGTTTTTCTTGGAGAGAAGTGGCTTGTTTGCTGCCCTTCTTGACATCAAGCCATCCTCCAAAAGCCTTCATCTCACTGTGCATTCATGCGCACTCACACCTGCCCTCTGCCATTCCTGAGCAAGCTCTGCACTGGTGGTGACCTGATCTCATAGCTGCATCCTCTTTAGGAGACGGTCCTGATGCTTGCTTGACTTTCTTGGGTGCCCTGAAGCCTTCTTCACTGCAATTGAACCACTCTCCTTGAAGTTCTTGATGATTCGATAAATGGATGATTGGGGTGATCTCTTACAATTTCAACTACAACAATTACAACTTTCCTTGCTTGTGAAACCCTTTTGATGCAATGCAATGATGTCTGCACATGTTTCCTTGGAGGTAACCATGCTTAACAGAAGAAAACTTAAAGGCACCACTACCCTTTTAAAGCAGCCAATCTGCTCTTCTAATTAGCATGACAGTGATATGAGCTGTCTTGTCCTCATTAACCTTTTATCCTGAGCTAACAAGATCATCACCGAAATGATGTTAGCAGGAAATTTTGTAAAGCTGAAATGCAGTGGCTGTAATGGAGTAATTTTTGTAATAAGGTCATTTTCATGACAGGGAATGACCTTGCAATTAATTGCAATTCATCTAATCACTCTCCACAATCTAGAATTAATGCAAATTGCCACCACAAAAACTTAGGAAGCAAACTATGTGAACAAAAAAATTTGTGCCAATCACAAGACTTTTGTCCATAGTGAACATAATGAGGAAGATCTAATACACCTGTACTACCAGCTGTTCAGCAGCCTGGTGGCCCGGGGGAAGAAGCTGTCTCAGAACTGGCTGGTTCTGGACTTTATGCTTCAGTACCTCCTGCCACTCTGCAGGTGTGAGAACAGACAGCAGCTTGGGTGGGTGGAGTCCTTAGATCCAAGAGTGTATAGATCTAAGAACTTTGAAAGCTGAACCCTGGTGATGTGCTGAGCTGTCCACACCACTCTCTGCAGAGCTTTCTGCTCGGTGGCCATGCAGTTCCCATACCAGGTGGTGATCGAGCCTGTTAAAATAGTCTCCACAGCACCTGTATAAAAGGTTCTGAGGATGCGGGGTTTCATTCCAAACCTTCTCAGTCATCTGAGGTAGAAGAGGCTATTTTGTGCTTTGATGTGTGGTGTGTTCTGTCCATGTCAGTTCCTCTGTGATATGAACACCAAAGAACTTGAAGCTGCTGACCCTCTCTACAGTGCCTGCATTGATTTTGATGGGGGTGTGCTCTTTCTCCTGCTTCCTGAAGTCCACTATCAGTTATTTGTTCTTGTCGACATTGAGAGAAAGGTTATTCTTGTGGCACCAGTGTGTCAGGAAGCTAACTCCTACCTCCTCATTGTTGTTGGAGATCAGGCCCACAATCATTGTGTCATCTGCATATTTTATAATGATGTTGGAGGTGTGTATGTGCAGTCGTGGGTGTACAAGAAGCACAACAGGGGGCTGAGCCAGCCCTGAGGGCCTCCGGTGTTGAGTATCAGTGTGGAGGAAGTGATATGTAATAAGTGATATCTCCCTCTGTCGGCTGGGTTGAGATAAAACAGCCCAGCCTTCCCTTCACTTGGGTTGGCTTCCCTCCCCGCATCCTAACATATACCACTAAATATTAGTTCAGTGGTTAACAGAAAAGCTAAATCTGTAAACAAATTTCAGTTTAAACTGGAAATATTCGAGTTTGTAAATGAAAATGCACAGACTGCTATTTTTTTAGCAGCCTATGATTCTTTTGTCTTCATTTTCTGTTTAAAAATTTATAGTTTTTTCATGTTTTCATTTGGAATTGAATGTGCAGTGCTCCCAGTGCCTTTGTGTATATGGAAATAAATGTTATTATAAGGATTGAGCTTTTTTGAGAAACATATTGTTACGAATCCTCTCAGAGAAAGTTTGAAACAAGTGCAGATATTTATTTAGCGACATAATTATTTACATAACAAAGTCAAAAGCTCTAGGCAAAAAGGCAAACATAAACTTCCTGGACATGGCGTGAACATGGTAGAACAAATAAGGCAGATCTAAGCATAGTCCATACATACTTAACACATATGCTGCTGCCAAGACAACATCTTTTCCAAGGAACTCCATGTCTATTTCAGCAGGACAATGCTAGGCCTCATTCTGCATGAGTTGTAACATCGTGGCTTTGTAGACATAGAGTGTATGTGCTTGAATGGCCTCCCCGCAGTCCAAATCTGTCTCCTATTGTTAAAATGTATGGCACATCACGAAGAGGAGAATCAGACAATAGTGACCACAGAATGTTGATCAGTTCAAGTCTTGTACATATCAAAAATGGGCAAAAGTTCCATTTGTACAACTGTAACAATTAATATCAATTAACTAACAGTTGAAAAGTATCATTTAAAAAGGTGATGTGACCAAGTGATAAATATACATCTGAAAATGTATGGCAAGATGACTGTAAACTTGCAAAAAGCACTTTGGGATAAAATCTATGAACCCCTATGAAGAGTTCACAAGGAAGTGCTTGTCTGTAGAATATGGGTGTAGGGAAGTTGCTGGTCTCTGTGTATGACTCAGGTAATAAGTGCAGAATTGTCTAATCTTACTCTGTATTTTAGTTCACTTAATTATTAGTGTGATTGCAGTAGGCAATCACACTATTGTTCTTCGAAAGTATTAGTGTGATTGCAGTAGGCAATCACACTATTGTTCTTTGAAAGTATTATTATTATTATTATTATTATTATTATTATTATTATTATTATTATTCCCATTTTTTGTCTGTGAATTGTTTCGAGCAGCTTTCAGATATCGACACGGGACGGACTCCTGTGAAATTACAGACAACACACACTCATCCTTCTCTTTCTATCATTCTTTTCTCTCTCTCTCCATTCATTTCAATGGTCTCAGTGTGTGTGATGTCATCGCACGGAGTGAGAGGGAGAAACGGCATAAATCAGATTTTCTCTGAACAAACTCCTTTAAAATCCTTATATTTTCACCTAGAAACTCCATTTGAATTTTAAAATGTAGAGATAATTCCAAACTGTAACGTTTCTCTTTAATTCATAACAGTTTTCCAGAGATATGAGGACTTCTTTAGCACTAGGCATCTGAAAATGCCCCATTCACTTTCCTGTTAAATTTGGAAAAATCTGAGCAGGTTATTTCTAATTTTTCTTTTCTGTTTAACTTGTCATAAATCAGTCATTTTCTGGTCAATCCACAAATATTTTAGATCAGCAAGGTGTTTTAAAAAATTTAAGATTAAAAAATCACAGAGTTATTGGAGTTTGTTTGAAGGGTGAGATTCATGACATTTTCTGTAATTCATTTATTTTCAAACTGTCATAAATCTTTTCAATCCACACCATTTTACACCAGCACCATCACCAGCAAGGGGTCCTCTCTCAAACGATGTATTCGGTTAAATGATAGATGGAACAGTTTTTGAGTTTTGAGCATTTTTTTCGAGGGTGCAAAACCTGATTTTATAACAGGCAGACAGTGTCTGTAGTGACCAGGCCTCTGTGTCTCTCACAGATACACACACACACTGCACGCACGGGGAAGGGGGATAAGCTTTCATACACAATATGATGAGTCTGAGCAAATGAATTGGCACCCCCACTACCTACCTACCTATCTATCTATCTATCTATCTATCTATCTATCTATCTATCTGTCTGTCTGTCTGTCTGTCTAGCTGTCTATCTGATCAAATGTATTGGCACCCCCTCATTATATGCTTACACTCACACACACACACCGGTCTGATCAGATGTATTGGCACGCCCTCATTATATGCTTACACACACACACCTGTCTGATCAAATGTATTGGCACCCCCTCATTATATGCTTATACACACACACACCAGTGTGATCAAATGTATTGGCACCCCTCATTATACGCTTACACACACACACACACACACCAGTGTGATAAAATGTATTGGCACCCCCTCATTATACGCTTACACACACACACACACACCAGTGTGATCAAATGTATTGGCACCCCCTTATTATACGCTTACACACACACACACACTCACCCGTCTGATCAAATGTATTGGCACCCTAATTATATGCTCACTAGCTAAAGCATTGGCACCCCAACTATGCGCTTTCAAAATCATGTGTGTGAACAAAACTATTGGCCGCCATCTTTAAATACACATACTCATGTGTCTGATCAAAAGTATTGGCTCTCCAACTATGTGATTGCACACACATCCATGTGTATGAGAAAAGTATTGGCACCCAACTATATCTGCTTTGCTGCAATCACACTTGCATTTTCTTCAAGAAATGCACCTCTCTAGTTAGTGTGATTGCAGTAGGCAATCACACTATTGTTGTTCGAAAGTATTCTTATTATTATTCTTATTCTTATTCTTTCCGAAATTTGTCCATGTATCGTTTCGAGCAGCTTTCAGATTTCAAGACGGGACAAACTTCCAAACAATTGGCTTTGATTGGGAATCGATTGCTTGTATAAGGCTTGCAGAAATGTTCATCCGTTCATCCGCTACACTCGTTTTTTCGGAGAAAAACGGTCCAATCCACTTAGAATAGGCTTTTGCTTTAAAACAACTGTAACTCGGTCAATTTTGGAGCTACGACCACAAAAATTGGCATGGTCAGACCTGGGGCTACCCGTCCTGTAAAATTACAGACAACTCACACTCATCCATCTCTTTCTATCACTCTTTTCTCTTTCTCTCCATTCATTTCAATGGGCTCAGCCTAGAGTGCGTGATGTTCAGATTTTCTCTGAACAAACTCCTGTAAAATCCATATACTTTCACCTAGAAGCTGTGAAAATGTAGAGATACTTCCCCTCTTCGAAACCCTAAGATTTCTCTTTAATTCATAACAGTTTTCCAGAGATATGAGGACTTGTTCGGCACTAGGTGTCTGAAAATGCCCCATTTACTTCCATGTTAAATTAGGAAAAATCAGAGCAAGAAGTTTCTCGTTTTTCATGTGTGTTTAACTCGTCATAAATCAGTCATTTTCTGGTAAATCCACACATATTTTAGATCACAACGATCAGCAAGATTAGATTAAAAATTCACAGAGTTATTGGAGTTTGTTTGAAGGGTGAGATTCATGACATTTTCTCTTAAGCCCCTCAGTTGACTCTCATTTCAGCATAAATCTGATTTTCTCTACACAAATGGCTGTAAAATCCTTAAACTTTCACATAGAAAGTCTATTTAAATTTTAAAATGTAGAGATATTTCCCCTCAAATTTGTTCTTCAGTTATGAGCTTCTGTCCGGCACTATGCACCGAAAACTGTCCATTCACTCCAATGTTAAATTTGAATCGGCTTTACTTATTTTTAGTTTGTTTTTAAACTGTCATAACTCAGACACTTTCTTTTCAATCCACACCATTTTACCCCATTTGTCTCTCAAATGATGTATTCGGTTAAATGATAGATGGAACAGTTTTTGAGTTATGAGCATTTGTTTCGATGGTGCAAAACTGGCTTTTATAACAGGCAGACATTATCTGTAGTGATCAGGCCTCTGTGTCTCTCACAGATACACACACATGCTGCATGTGCGGGGGAGGGGCATCTGGGGAACAGATGATGTGGAATGTGGGGGATTAAATCCATCCACTTAAATACGGACTTTTGTTAAAAGTAGGACCAGGCCTCTATATGGGACACCCGCACTCGTTCACTAGCCACACCCATTTTCATCCCCCTTTCTCGTCCTATTCATTTCGTTAGGATTTTTTTCAGTGCTCCATAATTCTGCTTGACTGAAAGCTTACATGCACACTATGACCAGGATGAGCAAATGTATTGGCACCCCCACTATGTATGTGAGTCTATATGGGACACTCACACTCGTTCACCAACCACACCCATTTTCATCCCCCTTTCTTATCCCATTCATTTGAATTGGATTTTTTCAGTGCTCCATAATTCTTCTTGACTAAACATACCCTCTATGACCAGGCTGAGCAAATGTATTGGCACCCCCACTAAGTATGTGAGTCTCTATGGGACATGTGCACTCGTTCACCAGCCACACCCGTTTTCATTCTCCTTTCTCATCTCATTCATTTCAATGTGATTTATTCAGTACTCTGTACTTCTGCATGACTAAAAGCTTACACACACTATGACCAGTCTGAGCAAATGTATTTGCACTCCCACTAACTATTCGCTTCTATATGGGACACCCACACTCGTTCACAGGGCACACCCGTTTTAAGCCCCGTTTCTCGTCCTATTCATTTCAATGGGATTTTTCAATGCTCTGTACTTCTCCTTGACTGAAAGCTTACATACACACTATGACCAGTCTAAACAAATGTATTGGCACCCCCACTAACTATGTGCTTGTATCTGGGATACCCACACTCGTTCACCAGCCACGCCCATTATCATCCCCTTTGTCATCCTATTCATTTTAGTGGAATATTTCTAATAAGGTTAACTGTGAATAGTCTGTACCTGCTTCATTGCAATCACACTTGCACTTTCTTCAGGAAATGCACCTCTCTAGTATATCAGTTATCTGTCGTCTTCCACCCTTTTTTGTCGGTGTTGTTTGCGGAGCTGTTCCAAGGCCACTGGCACCAGGGTATTTGCGGGTGACCTCATTGAGGCCCCAGTAATCAATGCAGGGTCTCAGAGTTCTGTCTTGTTTGCTGACAAAGAAAAGGACTGCTGTGGTTGGTGATTTGTAAGGACAAATAAACCCTCTCTGCAGGGTGTCTATAACATAGTCCTTCATGGCCTGAGTTTCAGCAGGTGAGAAGGCGTAGTCCTTCATGGCCTGAGTTTCAGCAGGTGAGAAGGGGTAGTCCAGTGAACAGGGGGGAACAGCCAATTCCAGGAGCTCAATGGCACAGTCATAGGGATGATGCTCGGTGAGTTTGGTGACTTCCTGCTCACTGAAAACCTCTGCTAGGTCAGAGTAAACCTCTGGTATGTTATCCTGTAGGGGGAAGGTGGGGGTCTTCAAAGTGGCAGAGCTCTGTGGCTTGGAGGCTGAACTGCAGTTCTGGAGACAGTAGTGTAATGAGGTTTTGATCTCATTCTTGGACCAGGAAATCACAGGGTTGTGGAGGTGAAGCCAGGTGAGGCCCAGGATGAGGGGAGTGCCGGGTGTGTAGAGTAGGTAAAGGGTGACATCCTCAGTGTGTAGGGTGCTTACTTCAATGTGGATGGGTTGGGTGTGGTGGGTGATAGTCCCGGAACCCACTGGGTGACCATCGTCAGATCCAGGGGGAGTTCAGGTCATTGTTGAGGAAGTTGCCCTCTGCTCCAGAGTCTATAAGGGCAAGGACAGTAATGGTTTTATGTGGGGTGAACACCTGAACCTGGATTGTCTGAAAGCCTGAGGTGCAAAAGAAATTGTGTTGACACTCACACTCCGCGTGTGGTCCTGAGAATCCTGACAGGGTTTCAGTGTTCTATGATGGTGTGGACCAGGACGAGATAGGCATTGGGAGAACTGGTGCTGGCCTGATCCAGAGTAGAAGAACAGGTTCTCCTCTCGGAGATGGTAGCATTCCTTCTTCACAGCCAGAACCGAGTCAAGTTGCATGGGATTCTCCTCACTGGGAATGGGTGGCAGGCTGCTGTGATAGCCTCTCACAGGGTACCATCTTGGTGTCTGAGTTGAGAGGTGTTGATCAAGGCGAATAGTTAGGTCGATGAGGGCAACCAGAGAGGCATGTAATCCTAGCATACTAGCTCACACTGGAGACTGGGCGTGGCAGAAGGCAGAGGAGAGAGCCACCTCATGCAAACTCCTCTCAGCTGCTAGGGAGTGGAATTCAAAGGTATAATCAGCAGCCAGCAGGGTCTCACCACTGCTCACTGCTCAAATACTGCACAAAAGGCCCTTGTGAAGTGATCATAAGATGAGGTTTCCTCTCCCTGATTAGTCCAGACCAGGGTGGCCCAAGCTAGGGCCTGACCAGTTGGTAGAGATATCAAGAAAGCAATGCATGAAATTTCCAAAGTGGAAGAGTGTTTGACGAATTACAGGGAGCACGTCAGCAAGAATCTGTGACACCCTTCAGGGTTGCCATCATACTTGTCAGGGAGAGCTACCTTGAAGGAATCACTCCATGGAAGGACGCCGGAGACAGATGGTGCTTGGGTTGGGGGGGCATGGGTTGGGTCAGAGGGATGGCTGCAACTCGCTGTGTGATTTCCTGGATGGCTGGGACAGCGCGGTCAGGTCCTGTTGCTGTACTTGGAGTGCAGCAAGGGACTGGGTGATTGTCGCTATCTGTTGCTGCTGCCTCCCCAGTAGCTGATCATGTGTGACGATGGCCACAGTTGCCGGGTCAGCTTCTGTCACTTTCTGGGTGGCGAAGTTATATGTCATGAGAGCAGAAAAGATGGCAGCATGTGCAAGGAGCTGGCAGACTTTATTGGAGGACACACAGAAGGTGCTACTGATCAGGTTTAGGTCACAGGGAGCACGAATTGCAGCGGTAAGACAGTGTAGCAGTGTCAAACTGTCCAGGGTCAAACCAGCAGGCAAAATAGAGCAGATGGCAGAGCAAAAAACATCCAGGGTATATAAACAGTCCAGGGTCAAAATCAGAGAGCATAAACAGAGCAAAAGGGCACAGCAAATACATGGCAGAGTAAACAATCTATGGTGAAAAAACAGCATAGCGAAAACAGAAGAAATAACAGCTCAGAAACACGCAGCGGCAATCTAACTTTGTGAAGAAGTGGAATGGCTGAAGGGCTTTTATACCCAGAGAGAGTAAATAGTGGAATTATGCTCAGGTGTGGGAATTACAGTTCCGGGGATGACGAACGCGGAAGCATGATGCGTGATGGTGTTGACTGCGGGGACCACTGGGAGTTGGAGTGCGGAAAGGCTGCGGGCATCTGCGTAACATTTACCATTGGTTCAAAAGGGGAAACTGAATGCACTATCCAATACAGTATTTAACATTTGATTTTTTTTTTAAATATCTTTTCAACTTTTTACTTGCAATATGCAGACTGGTGATTGACTACAAAAAACAGGGCATAGCTCAATTTTTCAATATCAGCTTTTTAGCAAAGTTCATCTGATATTGCCCAAAGTCATTAAAGCTGTCTTCCCTGAAATGCCCAGAGCATAACACTAATTTGGGGTTGGAATTTTCATGGACTTTCCCAGAAATAAATTTCAGCCTTTTTTTTCCTGTACATCCTTTTTGAGATAATTCAAAATCTCTTGTTCTTTTGTGACTCGTGGTGCAGCATAACTGCATTTTCTCCCCAACATTTACATTTATTCATTTAGCAGATGCTTTTATCCAAAGCAACTTACAAGTGAGGAACAATACTTAAGCTCCAGTACAATAGGAGCCCTTGAAGTACATACTAGTGCTGTCACACAATTATTTTTTTTAAAATCATGTTAATCGGTTTTAATGCACATTTTGATTTGCGTTGTACATGCAGGTTGGCATCATAGGACCATTGAAAATGAAACAGAAACGACTGCTGAATGTTGCCTCATTATTCACTTGACTTTATTTGATAAAAGTTAAATATTAATGATGATTTATGTCTTTTCATTATTTAAATTTTTTTTTTCTTTCGTTCATCTTATATACTGATTATAGTTGGATTTTTATAAAAGGCATAGATTCGGCAATTTTAATTAGAGTAACATGGCACATTGCAACTGAAGAGTAAGTTTACATTCCAACCACAACCAAAACATACATTAAAATGTTCAAATGCATCACCCACAGTTCATAGATGTTTCATCACATTTATTTCAAAAGTGCCTACAGCGTACAATATTAGTCTGAACAGTGTTGTTTATCATTCTAAATACCGCAGATTGCTGTCTTGTAGAACACAACCAGTCTAATCAGCTGTCCACTGTTGATGACGTTGCAGGGCATTTCAAATAGAGCCATTTTATTGATTAAGTTGCCTATGAAGATCCCTTGGGATTGTGTAGCCTGTGCAGTGTGGGGACACTTGCGATCGGAATGCAGCCTAAAATGAGTAATGTAACAGTCAATTTCGGAATGTCTGTGTTCACTGATGGTTTGCGTCATTTAACAAATTTTTAATCTGCGCAAAACTTTTTTGTGGCATTAATTTTTTTAATCGCAATTAATTCTTTAACGCATTGACAAATGCATTAATTTGACAGCACTAGTAAATACTAAGTACTTATTCTAAATCAACACTAAAAAGTGCAGGAGATCAAGAACATGGGTACACAGAAGAGATGACTCCAGTAAATTCTTAAATATAGAGAGGGACATCCCTGCTCTGATTAATATTGGTAGCTTGTTACAGCATCAGGGAACCACAAACGAGAACAGTATGAATTGATATGGCCTTGTGTATAGTGGTGGCAATGCCAGACAACATTCCTTGAAGGAATGCAGAGGCCAAAAAAGATAGATAGATAGATCACAAAAAAGGAGCATAATACTGTATGATAGAGTACAAGTATTTGGGTGCAGACCCAGAAGTCACTCTTTAAGGTCATCATTAGAGACTTGAATTTGATTTAGGTGACCATGGGTAGCCAGTGGAGGTCAATGAGTAGCAGAGTGACTCATGCCCATTTGGTTGAGCAAAACCCAGATATGCTGTCACCTTCTGGACCTGTAAGGGTCTGTAAGGGTTTTAACTGTGCATGCTGGGAGACCCACTAGAAGGGCATTGCAGTTGTCGAGGCAAAAGATAACAATACCAAGTGTTGGGTGGTGTACTGAAAGGCCTGATTATTCTAATGTTGTAGAGTGCAAAGCAGAATTACCAGGAAACAGATGCAATATGGTCGGAGAAGCATAGCTGATGATCAAAAATGACACCCAGGCATCTCACAACCTTGGTTGGGGTGAGACATGAAGAGGCAATTTTATGTTGATATTGTGATAGATTGATAACTGATAGTTGATAACTGATTGACCTGGATGAACAAGAGTTCAGTCTTAGAGAGGTTTGGTTGAAAGTAGTGTTCCATCATTCATGTGAATATGTCTGAGAGACCTGCTGAGACCATGGGGCCATCAGATGCGAATGACTGGTATAGCATGCATAGCATTGATATGAGCCATATGAGCAGATAATAAGACCCAAAGAAGTAGTGTATATTGCACTGAGGCTTGGGACACACCTGTGAAGAGTTGATGGGATGTGGACATTTGTCTTTGCCATGACACAGTGAAAGAATGCCCAGTGAGGTAGGATTTTACACAAGAGTGCACTTTGTCTGAGATGCCCATATCAGAGAGTATGGATATAAAGATGCATTGGTTCACTGTGTCAAAGTCTGCAGACAGGTCCAGCAGGATAAAAAGTGAAGACAGAGCTGTTGTCATTACTGCTTCTGTCACAGACAATATTGCGGTTTAAGTGGAGTGGCCCGTACCAATTAAATGGCATGTTCATAGATCATAATTATTTGTGGGTGGTGTTGGTAGGTGTTACAGAGATAAAACAAGAGAATGGAAAAGTAAACTAAAGTGAAAATGAGAGTATGGTCCACAAAGCCACCGTGAAATCACAGTCAGCTTTCAGTGCTTTGGCTGCATAAATAGAAGTTTGGCTCAAGCCAAGCTTTACTGTTATCTAATCTCATCTCCAAACTCTGTCCTTTCTGCACATGAAATCTACACTTTATTCAGATCAAATATGAAAAGAGAATATATTTTCCCCCAAGACAATACATCCAAAATCCACAGCAACTAAACATGGCTGGGCAAACAACCCTATCACTAAGGTGTTATGATCCCACACAGATTGGAGTCCAAATCAGTATATTTATTTACACGCAAGTATATACAACGGATACAAACAGGCAAGAGTCCTTGGCAAAATACAGAGTTCATGAAGTAATCCAAAAACGTAGGGAAGTAACAAAAGAAGGCTCAGAGCGTGGGCGAGGAAGAAGAAAGTACAAATCAGGAACAGTTCAAAAGCTCAGAAGTCCAGCAAACAGGGGAGGTCAGGAACAGAACAGCACCACACTCTGGCAGGAGAGGGGAACTAGGGAAAAAGCACAAAACAGGGTGAAGCAGTGAAAGGACAAAAACAGGAACAGGCAGGCAAAACACAACGAGGAGAAATCTTGAATACAGGTACTTAGCTTGGAAGAAATTCGATGAACAGACTGCCGTGAAGTATCTTGCACAATCGTTGATCCACCCTGAGGAGAGGGAATGAGCTCCTTTTATACTCCTCAGGGCATCTTAATGAGCAATCAAAGATGGCGGCCGTCAGGTGCACCAGAAGTGCAATGCTCTATGGGAGATGTAGTATTTGGAGTGAGTTCTCCCATAGAGCGTTTCTGGCGCCCTCTGGCGGCCGCGGACGTCACATAAGGCACCAGTCTGAGAAACACTTTTCATTGTTTCTTTTATAATTTTAGATTTTGCTCAGGTTAGCTTTGAGATTTTGGCTTTGGGATTTTGGTATTTAAAATATAGCAATGTATAAAATGTTTCTAATAATTTTTATATAGTCCGAGGTCAGTGTAACTAATAAATAAGAATGAACTGTGGATAGATTTGACAAGAGCCTTAGTATGACTCAGACAGTGCTGTTAAAAAAAACTCTTCTGTTTGTAATGACTGTGAATCTTTTGAAGGCCACATTTATTGGAAGGCCACACCCCTCACTGGGGAATAGACTTCTGTCTGAGTCTTTAGATCGTTAGCCAATTAAGCTAATCATGGCCATGCTTAGGACTCCCAGTGGGAAGAAACTGTATTGATTTTCTCTGCTTTGATTTGGGCTTCCTTTTCCACTCAGCTCCCATTCACCAGGATTGAGCCTGCATAACAAACCAGCCAAACATCTGGGTAGCTTGCCTAAGCAGTTGGGAGAGCAATGTGGTGATGATCTTGTGCTTGGTAAACTGTTCACCCTGCAAAATTACTTCAAAGTGTATCAGAGGCAAAAGCAAAAATAGTCTTACAAATCAGACTTCCATTTACTAGAAGGTTTTGTCACTAGACATCACCAAGAACTGCCTAGATTCACATTTGATCAACACTACAGATGATCAACCACATTTATTTGCCAAAAAAAAGCTTAATAATAAGTTAATAATAATAAAAAAAACTTACCGTATTTTCCGGAC
>JAOVVH010144844.1:0-14394 GCA_028566435.1 Scorpiodoras heckelii | reverse complement strand
ATGGAGTGGTGGGATGCTTTATGTCCCAGGGCTCCCTCATGTCTGTGTTACCTTCTGGCTCTCTCTTTTAGTTATGCTGTCACAGCTAGTCTTGCCGGAGTTCCTGCGTGTACTCTGCACAAACTACATTTATTTTCTAAAGATTGTTTAAAGATCATTCCTAACAGTCTGTTTATGCAATAATTTTGTAACAACCCCATAGTGGGAAAGAAATGCTGTAAACATAAAACAGTACAAGAAACCAGACCAGTCCAGACTTTTTGCTGTTTATGTCTTAAAATATGTGTATGGAATGATTTCTGTGGGAAATAATTTCTGGAAGAATAACAGTAAAAAAAAAACAAAACAATAATATCATTATGATTTTAAATTACATAACATAAATTTAAACAAAAAAAGAAAGTACTTGCCATTATTTCCTTTATCTCTACTCCAAAAAAGGGAAAACTGAAATCAACCCAAAATAAACAGCACTACACATTACAGGTGTTAACTAGTGCTGTCAAATTAACACTTTAACAAATGTCTTAATGCGTTAAAGAAATAATGGCAATGAAAAAAATTAACGCCACTAAAACTTTTAATGCAATTAAAAATAAGTTACATTATGCACACTAGCTGCAGCGTCAGTGAACAGAATGCTGAATGTTAGAACTCCCACCATCGCTGAGGGTTAAACAGCCATACGCGCATCCCAGGCAAGAGTAGCTGCCCCTGGCAACGGAAGTTGTACACCCTTTTCTGGCAGTTGCTGGCTTGCCCGTGATGGTTGTCTGCCAGCTGGTGAACCGTCAGCAAATGCTGGTGGAGTTCCCACACATATTTGTGCAGTGGCTGATCCTCAACATCCACCCCTAGTGGAGCTCCAAACGCCAGCTCAGCTGATGTGCACAGCTTCCTGCCGAACATGAGCTGTGCTGGGGTGAAGCCTGTCATTTCCTGCACCGCAGACTGGAAGTCTAGCAGAACCATGGGCAGGTGCTGATCCCAATCAGGCTGGTGCTGGGCAGTTAAGATGGCTAGTTGAGTGGCGAGCATAACCCGTCACTCTGAGGATGAAGGGGCATTGTCCGGGTCTTACGGATGTTCAGTCGGCTGCAGACCTCTCTCATGACCGGCGACTCGGAGTTCCGGCTCTGGTCACTGTGCTGCACCTCTGGGAGCCCAAATGGCATAAAACCTCTTCCACCAGGCGAGTGGCAGTAGTGGCGGCGCTTTGGTCAGGGACAGCATATGCTTCGGGCATGCTTCGGGCAAGTAATCCATGGCAACTAAGATGAAATGGTTACCTGCTTCAGTCTCAGGAAAAGGTCCCAGCACATCCACAGCGACCCGTTCCATAGGAGCACCCGAACGGAGTGACTGCAGTGGTGCCCGTGACTGTGGTCTGAGCCCATTTTTAGCAGTACAGCAATCACAGCAATGCACAAACAGTTCTACGTGTGACAGCTGGGCCAGTAAAAGAATCTGTCTTAGTCTCCACAGTGTTTTGGCTATGCCGAAGTGCCTGACACCCGCAGTTCCATGTACAGCCCCCAAAACTTTCTCTCTAAGGCTGCGTGGAACCACCAGCTGTCAGATCTTCTTACCAGAGACTGGTTCCTCCCACACACGATACAAAAGCCCCTCTCTCACCTGAGGACTATTCCAGCTAGCCCGCAAAGCCTTGGCAATAGGCCCATATGGAGTTGTGTCAGCCCACCCAGGTGTTTTACCTGAGCTCAGCCACTCTAATGCCCATGAGATCTCTTTGTCTTTGCCCTGCTCTCCCTGAAGCTCTTTCAGCCGCAGCACATCCAGTTCAGCAGGAGCAGGTTCTAATGCAGGTGAGGCACAGCATTCATCCAGCTGCATAGCTTCCTTGGCCTCACACGGGTGACGTGGCATTGCCGTGGAGCTTACTGCATCATAAACTGAAACTTCTGGAGCATGGCAATCCACCTTGCCACTTGGCCTTCTGGCTCCTTGAATTGCATGAGCCATGTGAGTGAAGTCTGGTCCATGCAGAGTTAGAATTGTACCCCATGCAGGTAGGGTCAGATGTGCCATAGGGCAGCCACCACGTCCAACAGTTCTCTGCGGGTTATGCAATAATGCCACTCTGGATTGCTGAGACAGCGGCTGTAGAAGGCACTTACCTTTTCTGTGCCATCTTGAACTTGGGAAAGCACTGCTCGAATGCCCCGGTTGCTTGCATCGGTGTCCACCACAAACTCATCCTATGGCCCGAATGGAACAACACCGGTGTGCTGCAGAGACTCCTGCCAATGGTGGTGAACGTGTGCTCAGCAACCTCATCCCACTGAAACTCTGTACCTTTCCCTGCCAATCGATGCAGAGGGGCAGCCACATGTGCGAAGCCTTTCACAAATTAAGGATATTTCTGGAGCTCACCACGGTATGAGGTGCAGGCCACTTATGCACCATCTGAACTTTCTTTGGGTTTGTCTCTACACCAGAGCTGCTCACAACATGCCCTAGAAAGTCTAGTCAGCGCTGTAATATCTTGCACTTGCCAGGATGCAGACACAGATTTGCCGCTCTGATTGCTAGGAACACTTGCACCATATTAGCCAGTGCATCCTCAAAGCTGGGTGCATGAACCAGCACATCATCCAATAAACAATATAATGGCTTTTCGGAATGTCACCTAGTACTCACTCCATGAGCCGCTCAAAGGTTGCAGGAGCATTACAGAGCCCGAACAGCATAACTGTAAAGTGCCATAGTCCAAAGTCTAGTGTAAATGCTGTCTTTTCTTTAGCCTCATGCATTAATGCTACTTGCCAGTACCCAGTACGTAAATCTAGCAAGCTAATCCAAGCTGAACCAGCTAAACAGTCCAATGCATCATGTATGTGAGGAATAAAGTAAGAATCTACCTTCATGACAGGATTCAAACGGTGATAGTCCATGCAAAACCTCCAGCTTCGTGACAGTGTTCAACCGGCAATAGTCCAGGCAAAACCTCCAGTCTCCTGCTCTCTTTATCACTAGTACATCTGGAGAGGCCCATGGGCTGTTGGAAGGCTCAATGGCCCCTGCAGCTTCCATTTGTTTAATCCTCTGCTCAACTACATCTGTGCTGTGTTTATGCTGTGCTGAACAATTCAGTACACTTACAGTTCACTTCAGATGCTGTGAAAATGTCTGTGGACTGGCACAGTAATTCCCACAGCTTTTGTTTCTGCTCTGGTGAGAGTCTGGAGCTGCTACACTTCCACTGTTCGTGAATAACACTCTTTTTAGTGACATGACTCACTTCTGGCACAGGAGCTGTTTGGCAGGTGGGTGGCTCAGAATGATGATGGTTAGCTGCTCTGAGCGCTGCTCACAGCTTCAGGGGATTCACCCACTGCTAGTGATGCTGCGTGTTCAGCTCCTCCACCAACAGAAGTATCACCCCAAGAGAACTGCTGTCTTCTTGACCTAGCGGTGCCACCACTGCGCCCCGAGCTACACCAGCCACCCCTGGTCTTGCGTGTTTAGCTCCTTCATTGATAGTAGCCTCACTTGGGGGCCACACCGCCACAACCCACCTTAACTGAGTATAGTTTCAAATTGCCAAATACAGACCCTATGGCAGACAAGTAATGTAGGCCAAAGATACAGGATTTTCTGAGGTAAAATCGAATCAGCCAATCATGTAGCAGCATAATAGAACTTGTGGCGAAGTGATATACCCATGTTCCCCAAATCCTTACACACTGTGCAGTTCCCTTTAAATAAAATAAATGAAAATACATCAATCATCTTTAATATTTCACTTTTATCAGATAAAGTCAAGTGAATAATGAGGCAACATTCAACAGTTGTTTCTCTTAAAATAGACCAATGATAAATGGCAACAAAATTTTCAATGGCCATATGATGCCTACCTGCATGTACAACACAAATCCAAATATGCAGTAAAATCACAATTAATGCACAATGGACAATGCAACATGCAATGTATTCGCCCTGTCATTCTCAAGTTCGAGTCCAGGTGATGCTATAGCTGTCCATAGCCGGGAGCTCAGAGAGCAAAACTGGCTGTGCTTTCAGTGTGGGAGGGGCAGCATACGCGCTCTCCCATGTCAATCTGAGCAACACTGTCCAATCACAGGCGTCTGTGAGCTCACGCACACAGAAGGTGGATGGAAGCGATTTCCTCCCAGTGTGTTACACCTCTCCCAGAAGTTGCATGAGCAGCAGTTCGAATAGAGGCAGTGGCTTGCGTAGCATTTTTTGGAGGAAGCATGTCATAGCTTTGCCCTCCTTGACTGGCAGCTCATCATGTGACATGGGATAAATACCGATGGGTGGGAATTGGATACGAATAAATTAGGGAGAAAATCAGGGGAAAAATGAAAAAATTAAAAAATAAATTTAAAAATAGTGACTCATGACCATATACAGTCCCTGTCACAATTACTGGCACACCTGGTAAAGATGAATATAAAATTAATCTCACACTAAAAATTTGAGAAAATCCAGCTTTTAATAGAAGTACATGTATCCTTCGTTAAGAAAAAATTATTTTAACAAATCCACATGTGCCACAATTATTTCCAATTCTTATTTATAACAAAATGTAACTGAAGCATTGTTACGTCCAAATCGCAAGAAAGGAACTACATGCCTCGAAGCGCAAAGCCTCAACGAGTGCCTAGCGAATGCTGCCCGGACATAAAAGGATGGTGTTTTCACTGTACTGTGCGGATCATTAAACGCTACTCTTACCTTTTGGATGTGTCACGTATGTGCTTATGCTTCACCTTATTTCTGTTTACTTAAGTGCCTGGTTTTTGTTTCATGGTTTATTCTTTTTTTGGAATTTTGTCAAGGACTTTCTGTTTGCCTTTTTTCTCTGCACATGTTTCCATTTTGTAAATAGTTCTACACAATAAATATACTGCACTTGTCTCCAAATTCTCAGCATGCGATCATTACATAATGATCTGCCTAACCATGGAGACAGCAGTTGTATCTGCCCTGTACCAGGCATTAGATGAGCTTGAGGCATGTCTGGTCAGGATAAAATGGAGGATGGATCATTCAGCGGGGATTTAGCACAGCCCAACCCCCCCTTTCCCACATACACACACACCCGGTCATAAGGATATCGCTCTGTTCCCTGGGGGCACAAAGACTGTCACGCTGCCTTCTTGCACCATCACAGACGTCTCTCTGCATTCTCGTTCCACTCCAGAAGTCTCTGTGCTTTCCTGCTCGGCTGAGGATGTCGCTATGCCTTCTCGCTCCATGGAGGACATCGCCCTTACCCCCTGACTCGACCTGTGAAGTTGCTCCGCCTGTCTGCTTCATCGCTCTGGAGCCTTGCCTTGCTTGGCGCGTCGCTCCCCCCTCTTGTTCTGCAGTGGCCGTCGCTCATCTCATGGTCCTCGCCGGGATCAGTGATCCCCCCCTCTGGCTCCACTCGGGACAATGCTCCCCCCTTGGCCTCGCTGGGAGCATCGCTCCTCCCTCTGGCTCTACTCGGAACGTCGCTCCCCCCGGTTACTTCACGGAGGACGTTGCTCCTCCGGATTTCCCTGGGGAGATTGCTCATCCTCATCCCACAGTCATGCCTGGAAATCAGGATGTTGAACTGGACTTGGACTCCGCCCTCCAGGGCCCAGGCCTGCCATGTGGGGTAGTGTGGGTCTTTGGGCGCCTCGGAGCTGCACCCTTGGTGGGGGGCTCTGTTATGTCCATCGCCACAAGAGATCAACAAATCGCAAGAAAGGAACCACAGTCAGGGACTACGTGCCTCGAAGCGCAAAGCCTCAACAAGCTACACCTAACGCTCGTTGAGGTAATTGCCTAGCGCATGCTGCCCGGACATAAAAGGACAGTGTTTCCACTCTACTGTGCAGATCATTAAACGCTACTCATGTTTTGGGTGTGTCACGTATGTGCTTATGCTTCGCCTTATTTTTGTTTACTTAATTGCCTCGTTTTTGTGTCATGGTTTATTCTTTATTTGGACTTTTGCCAAGGACTTTCTGTTTGCCTTTTTTTCTCTGCACGTTTTTCCATTTTGTAAATAGTTCTACACAATAAATATACTGCACTTGTCACCAACCTCTCAGTGTGTGACCATTACAAGCATTTTTTCCCCATTTATACTTTACATTTTTATGTTGACCTGAGTCAGGGAATAGCTATAATAAACAAAATACACAAAATACATGTAACTAGCCCAGATATTTGGGCATTGGAAAATGGAAATGCTCCTTCTCTTTTTCTTACTCCATAATCCCCTTTCCCTCTTTCTTCATTGCAATATCTTACAATAAATTGGTTCTGTACATCATAGAAACCCTGTATACACTTATACATGATTTGCTATTAAACAAGATCTTAGTGGTCATGGAGTAAGGTAAACATGCACAAACCTGTCCACTCCTTCACTAAACATGTTCATAAAGTGAGCAGGAGGAAGAGAAAAATCCCATTTGTCCCTGCCCATATGGATTTTTCAACCCAGTCTCACAGAAAGAAAAATCATTGGCAAGCAATTTATTTGCAGCACCTTCTATACATTGAATATCAGCATTCTGGCACAAGCATATGTTGCATATCAAACTTTCACAGGAATGCTCTATGAGATATCCTGCCCCACTGTACATTAGCAAAGCTAACTTCTCCCACTTATTCTGCTTATTCTGTTATTTGAATAAGATAAATACAATAAATATACTGAGTATTGCCTTTTCATGTGTAAAGTGACATATGGCTAGACTTACCAGGCTAATGTATTACAGACTTTTCCTCTTATGTTACAGGTATATACAAAAATACCAGACTTACCAGATTAGCAAATTTGTTTGTAGATTTGGTGACCATGGCACCTAGTAACAGCTCTGGCGACTATTTCATTAGATGCTAGGAGCTGTCCTACATTCGATACATCAGAGCTGCTCGTTATATGAATGGAGAGACCAAAGACCATCAACTCACTACAAGTGTGTAAAGCCTGACTGAGTTGCACTTGTGTGAGCCAATAGCCAATTACTAATCACCATTGTCCCCAGCAATCAAACATTGATCACTGTTTGTCCTACGCAATGACTACTTTGTTTTACACTTTCTTCTTGCTGATATTTACAAGTAATTAAACTATTATGTATATGTCAAATTATAGTTTGTTATTGTCTAGAAAGTGTCTTCTAGGTGTCTCCAAAAATCTTCCTTTTTTATGTAACACTTCATGTTATGCAAATTATCATTCACAATTCAATTAATATGCAAATTAATTTCTACAATTCTGGCAACTTATAGCAACTTTCTTCTGAACACAGCATTCTGCTTCAGGCTAAGATTGGCACGTCAAAGACTGTCCCCATTGAGTTGAGTTAATTCTAAGCATCCATAAAGATTTTTGCCAAAAATGCTGGCACATTGTGCAGCCTTTGGATGTAAGAATCATTAAAACATGAAAGAAACAGAAAAAATAATCACTTTTTACAGACAGCTCAAAGAGTACACTGTTTTTCTATTTTAATGTTTGAGGGACTTCATATAGAGTTAATGCATGTGAGATAAGTTTACTGCTTGTAATGATGGTTGAGTAGTCTGTTCACGCTATCATATTGTTACTTGATTAAGTTTAGATGAATATATTCCAAAGGTATTTTGACATGAAGCTTAAATTATGTGTAATTGTGTAATATTGTTATAGTTCCTGTTACATGGATTTAAAATATAATCTTACACTCTCTAGAACTTCACTTGCTTTTGTAAATTGGAGGGTCACAGCTAGCAGCTCTATAGTAATAACCATTTTAGTTACCTACCAGAGGAGCCACACTGGAGACAGAGTTGTAATTCCAAAACACAGTAGCATTTATTGACAATTTTGGGGCAATTATATGTGGTTTCATTCTCAGGAGATCTAAACAGAAAAAAAAATCTAAGAGCTATCCTAGACCACAGATGCACACAGCCTTGCTAGAGAAAGAGTCATCAGAACAAAAAAGAAAAGAAAAAGAAACACTTTATATCTTATCTCCTCCTGAACACACACAAAATAAACTTAATAACAAACACTAACTAATAGCAACCCCACCATCCCCTCGTCAAGGAATAGGAACCCAAGTAAGTACTAGTAAATGTAAAGGTATTAATAGCAGTAAACTGTCAGTAAACAAATGCTCAGAACAGACAGGTTGGTCCATGAATGTTTTCCTCCCACCATATATTTTAGCCAATATCCTACAGTTTTCTCAGTAACTTTGATGCAGTTCACAAAATATTTTTAATTGCATCACATTCACTATAACAAAGCAAATGTTGTAAAAATCAGATTATTTATAAGTTCTTTAACTTTTTGTTATAGGCAATTTTATCAGAGTAGACCAGCAACTCCCCATATGCTTACTCTGGCTTATAAAATATTTCTGCCACGCTAATGTGACAGGAGAGCTGACATTTGAAAGTAGTAGGGATGTGCATCATCATCACTGAGGCTGATGAGATACACATAATGCATTGCCAAGGATTCGATCAGTGATGTCAGTAACGCGTTACTTAGTACTTAGTAACGCGTTACTCTAATCTGACCACTTTTTTCAGTAACGAGTATTCTAACGAGTTACTATTTCCAATCCAGCAATCAGATTAAAGGTACTCATCCAAGTCACTGTGCGTTACTATTTTTGTCATTTTCCTTAGTAAAAAGATATATTTTTGCTTTCTTCTTGCATCTCGGGGAGTGACGTCTGGAGTAAATTTAAAACATTGCATAAATGTCCTGTTGAACTCTTTCTCCTTCATGCGCGCCTCCACTTACGCATGCGCGAGCATGCCACGCTGCCCTGCCATTAGCTGTGTCCCATTTCAGGGGCTGCATCCTTCGAGGGTTGCATTTGTAGACCGATTGTGTCATAGCAGTGCGACTAGGCTGTCCCATTTCACAGGTGCCTTCATATACGGCCGAGAAATGCGCCATTCTTTTCCATGAAAACGAAGTGTCCAATGGGTGTATCCTTCACCAGCTGACATATCCTGAGGTTCATTGCATGCCAATGACGACGGCAGCGTTAGCAAATGAGCAAACGGTGTTCATTAGTAAATATTTATTTACATTCCAGCACCATTTTAAATATGAATAAAAATGACACTAGCCGGTTTTTGACTGTGTAACGTTAACGCTACTAACAGTACATAGTTTAAAGATGAACCTCTCTCATTAATCTAAATACAACATGTGCCAACAGTGAAGCACCCCCACCAGTAAAAGATAAATAAATAAAAAAGAATAAAATAAAATTTTCTCCATATTCATCGTCTGTGCTTGCTAGGTGACGTTTCGTGGCAAAACGGTAAGGGCAGGAACAGCAGTGCTGTGATGCAAATCTGCCATAGTGCAGACCATCTCATTTCAGTTCAGACATTGTGGTCTACAAGCCTTTGAAGGACATGCCTACATAGACCAGTGTAGACCTGGTGCTTTGAAGGACGCAGCCCCTGAAATGGGACACAGCTATTGTTTGTGTGCGCCGCTGTAGCAGTTCTCAGCACATTTTCACCCTCACTTAGGTCTACCTCTCTAATAACTGTGAGTAAGTTAACAATGCACAAAAATGAAAGCAGTGGCGAAGCTTTAATTCCAAAAAAGAGCACGTGAGGGTCAGTTGTGTGGAAATGGAATAATGTGAATCATGAGGCAACATTCAACAGTCATTTCTCTTAAAATAGACTAGTGATAAACTTCAACAACATTATCAATGGTCCTATGATGCCGACCTGCATGTACAACACAAAAAGATATATTTTTGCTTTCTTCTTGCATCTCGGGGAGTGACGTCTGGCCTATGCGACAATTAAGTCACATTTTCAACAGGAGGACAACTCACGTGTAATACCATGCAGCGACACAAACGTAAACAATGGAGGGAGGAGAGATATGCGCATTTTCTTGCTGGAAGTACAGGCACTATTCTGAGTTTGTGTCAGCTAAAGATGACAATATCAAGGTTTGTTGTACACTCTGTGCTGGTGACAACGTGTTGTCTAGCTTCAAAAACACTACATCATATTTGAAGAAACATTTGTGGTTGTTGGCAGTTGCTGAATGTAACTAATAAAGTCACTTGTAATCTAACTTAATTACTTTTTAAAGGAGTAATCAGTAATCAGATTACTTTTTTAAGGTAACTGTGCCATCACTGGATTTGATACATTAAAGCTACATAGAGTATGAATCAATTACTAATGCAATATGATATGATTCATGCCTATTGCAATTCAGTGTGATTCTACACAACTTGATTCAACACAATGTGATTCATGGTGATGCAATGCAAAACAAAGAAAATAATGTATGAAATTCAGTATGGTACAGGACACGCCTCCAACTCACATGAAACTTGGCCAAGAGACTTGAATAGAATTGGCCGCAAACAGTGGGGGAGATGGGAGATAACACTTGAAAGAGGAAGAATCAATTTGAATATAAATTTACTGTTTACAAATTATTGGTCACATTTATAAATGATAAAGGTATAGTTGGTAAGGTCCCTCCTAATAAGTATATATAAATGAATCAGATATTACTGATACAAAGATGTTAGAAACAGCTCATCTTGTGTCCAGTGCACACTTTTTTAATCTGGGCAATTGCATTGTGAAACTTTATGCCTATGCAATTTGGTGAATCTTACCTTCCATAAAAAGTAGTTTACAGTGGCTAATGGAGCACCTAGGTTCAGTAAACTGTATTTATTGTTGAGAGTTGAAAAATACAAGTTTAACTTTGAATCTATAAAATAGAAGGCCATAGAAGTATTTTACTTGGTGACTACTATGTATGTCAGTAACCACAGTTAGGATAAAATCCTTGTGATTCTCCATATTTTGTATTTTTGTCCTTTTTAGTGCTCTTATTTTGTACTTCCAGTATTACGCTCTTCATGCCCAGCGCGGAATGATTACGTCATCAAGACAAGAGATGCTGTTTTTGTCTTGTTGGTTTTATACACGTTGGCAGAGAACACATTGGCTTATGTCTTATCGTGCTCTGTCCTTCAGCTCTGGAACAGCTTATATTTCTAAACCTATCACATTTTTTTTCCTCTACCATACCTCTTTTCTTAACCGATCATCTTGGATTATGTATTTTATATTTCATATTTGTAGACCCAATAAATCAGAATGGTCATACTTCACGCTGTAAGGAGATTGGAAAATGTGGCCAAAAAAATAGAGAGGGTAATACTCAGCAGACCAATCTAGCCGCCTGGTATACACGGTGTCTGTGTTCACCTGTATTCACCCTGTGCATGTCCTCTTTTAAATTTAACTACTTTTACACCTCCCTAATGGTTATTCTGTTTTCTGTTCTTCTGTCATGTCTGTGTTTTTAGAATTCAACCATGGGGTCCACTTCTAGTTTTGTAAAGCCTAATTTTAATGAAATGCCAAAACAATGGCTTTATCGCAGTGGTTTTGGTATTAATTGTGATCCATACATAAATAATTTGGCAGGCTGGACAGAATCAGCGGGCTTTAAGCATTTTCCACAAGAAGGGTCTTTTGATGCAGAATATACGACGCTGGTGACAATGTTAATTAGAGATGGTTATGGCGAGCCTGGCTGGGGGTAAAGATTATATGCAGAAATGTTTTCTGAGATGGCACGATGCCAAACCTGTTTGTGATAAAGCATATGGTATAAAATCTGCTTCTGTGAAGGCGATGCTTAAAACAGCGGAGAAAAATGGTGTACATAGTGTTAAACCTGTCATCGCGAGTTCTCAGAGCACAGCTGTTGGCACGCAGCCAGCCATTGTCCGAAAAGTGGTGGGCAAACTGGGAAAAGGCAGAAGTGCTCTGTCCAAGACAGAATCCAGGACTGAGTGCCAGCAGGAAGTGAAATCAGGTAAGATGGGCGGGGCAAAGGGAGGAGCTGCACCCACCTTCTCTCCATCCAGCAGCCAAAGTGATAGTTCTAGTGACAGTGAGAAGGAGAATATAACAGCTCCTGGGTCCCCCCCTCCCCCACCTCCACCTCCTCCACAATAGGGAGGCCCACAGGTTGGAACTCCTGTGGATGAAGGCTGTAACATTTTTACAGGACTGAGTGCTACCCTTTCTTCTGATGTTTACTCCCTTCCAATATTAGACCTATCTGTTGATGGTCATGTTTTTTCCTTTCTAGTTGATTCTGGTGCAACCTATTCATCTATCAGCTCTAATGTGTACTCAGGTTCAGTGTCTGGCTCATCCATTAAATCTGTGGGAATCTCAGGGGTTCCAGTTGAGTGTCTAAAAACTCACTCTTTGCCAGGCAAATGCATGTCAGATTCTACTATTTTCCTCATGCATAAATTTGTTATCCTACCAGGTTCAACTTTCAACCTGCTTGGTCATGATCTCATGTTTAAGATGCATTTGTCTTTCTGTTTTGAGCAGGGCCGTATGACAGTGACATCTGGCTGTAATGTCTCATTGTACATGGATGTACAAGGAAACGTGGGTGCAATCAGTAAACAACCCATCCCGGAACATCTGACTGGTGTTTCCGAATCCGTGTGGGCTTCCCACAAGGATGAAGTAGGGCTAGTTGATTGTCGTCCATATGAGGCGAAACTTCATCATCATGCACCTATATTTTGTAAACAACATCCTTTGTCTCCCGAAAAGGAAGAAGGTATTTCAGAGGTTGTCTCTTCCCTGTTAACTCAAGGTGTTGTTGTTCCAACAGTTTCACCCTATAATACTCCAGTCAACCGGTGCCCAAAACTGGAGGTAAGGGATGGCGATTCACCCAGGATTTGAGATGCATAAATGACCTTGTAATCCCAGTAGCGCCTCTGGTACCGAATGTGTCATCCATTTTAACCACTATTTCTGTACATGACACACATTTCACAGATGTTGACATTTTCTCAGCATTCTTTTCTGTACCAGTACATGCAAACTCTCAAAATTTTTTGCTTTTACGTTTAAAGGTAGACAATATACCTGGACCCGTCTTCCTCAAGGGTTCATTGACTCCCCTGCCATGTTCTCTGCCATCGTACAGGAAGCACTGGCATCGTGGCAGCCTGGTGAAGGATGTACAGTAATAAACTACACAGACGACATTCTCCTCTCTGCCAACTCTGAAGAGCTCTGTGCTGCAGGTTTGAGGTCCCTGCTGAAACACCTAGCCAAGTGTGGCTTCAAGGTGTCTCTGTCTAAATTGCAATGGTGCAAGACTTCTGTTACATACTTAGGGTTCCTTCTGTCTGCTGGAAAGCGATGCCTGTCCGACGACTGGCATGCTGCTATTCGTGATTTTTCTCCACCCAACACCAAAAAGGCCATGATGAGCTTTTTTAGGCCTAGTGAACTATCGCAGACAGTGGATTCCTTATTGTTCATATTATGACAATGTACTGAGACGTGACTGTGGAAAAGGCTGTCCAGAAAAGCTTGAATGGACTGAACAGATGTACATCTCCTTTAAGACTCTGAAAACGGCCCTGTGCCCTGCCCCTGCACTGGGTCTGCCTAACTACCAGCTGCCATGTCACCTCTATGTCTCAGAAAACAGCTCCATGGCTGCAGGCATCTTGGCCCAAGAACACGGTGATAATTGTCATCCTGTAGCTTACCTTTCCAAAATTCTTGATAGAATCGCCCAAGGCATGCCTGCCTGTTTGCAGGCTGTAGCAGCTGCCGCTCTCATGGTCACTGATGCAGAAAGGTTAGTGCTGTCACACCCATTGACCCATTGGCCTTGCACACATCTCATCAGGTCAACACAGTTTTGAATAACATTCGAACACAACACATGATGGCTCAGAGACGATCTGGTTACAAGGCAATGTTGTGTTCTACCCAAAACTTCTCCATCAACCCTTTATGGCCCAAAATTCTCTTAACCTCTTACTGCAGATCCAAGTTCAAGTTAATTTTATAAACAATTTGCACTACTGTGCTAGAACACTAGTTTTCTGAAGTTCTACATGTTGCACAGTGATCATTCAGGGTTTAAATTGAAGAAGACACTTCAATAAAAGCAGGCTTTTATTACCTTCATTTCAGTTCCATTTGAGGGCAAATTATACATAGAAAATTATAGTAAAAACCAAAAAACGCCTATTATTTTGGGGGTTTGCAATGTGTACATGGATATTGGGTGTTTTTGGTAAGTCATACTCTACACTTCCTGATTCACCAACTCATTGACTAACAAGCTACAACATTTGGAGCAGATCTATAAAAGTATTCAGGAGCTACACAGCATTTTCCAAAAGATGCACTTAGCCTTTTCCAAACCTCTCCAAACCTCTCTAAATGCACAAAAAAGAAGTCTGTCTCTGTACATCCAGTATGTGTTTTTATTTGTCTTGTGTCACAGAACAGACAAATCTAAGTCCATTTGAGACCAATATCAATATTTCTATCAATATTTCTTTC
>JAOVVH010144757.1:0-14444 GCA_028566435.1 Scorpiodoras heckelii | reverse complement strand
AGTCATTCTTCTTAACTGCTTATTCCTGTCCCCAGGGTCACGGGAGAGCCGGTGCCTAGCTGGCAGCATAGGGCGCAAGGAAGGATCAACCCTAGAAAGGGCGCCAATCCATCGTAGGGCATGCACAAAGCACACACACTAGGGGCACTTTAAAGACATTAATTAACCTAATATGCATGTCTTTGGACTGTGATAGGAAACCGGAGTAAACGCACGCGGACACAAGGGGGACATGCAGACTCCACACAGAAAGGACCCAGACCACTCCACCTGGGGATAGAACCTGGGATTTCTTGCTGTGAGGCAACAGTGCTACCCACCGAGCCACCATGTCGCCCTCCTTCTCATTCAATGATTTTATTACTTTTTTTTCCCTACATTGTAAATTAATACTGAAGTCATCCAGACTATGATGGAACACATAAGAAATCATGTAAACTTAAAAGTGTTAAACAAACCGAAATATGTTTTAGATTTTAGATTCTTCAAAGTAGCACCTTTTGCTTTGATTACAGCTTTGCACACTCTTGGCATTCTCTCAATCAGCTTCATGAGGTAATCACCTGAAATGACCTTGATTGATGAGACAAATGCATGGTATGGAGGTGATTTTGGCCTTGGTTTAACACATTAGCATAAATTTAATGCAAAGCATAAGCACAGGTGGGGCAGAGCATGGTATTCGCTGGGGAGGCAGTGCTGGGACCATAAATGTCAGCTCCACATCAGGAGGACAAAGAGAGTAGTGATTGTCCTCCCCATTTTTTCTTGGCAGAGATTTCCCTTGGGTGTTTCCCCTTGGAGCATATGTGCGACAAGACTCTGAGGCACGCCTTCAACCAAGTGAGAGTAATAGATAGTCAGTGAATCCAGCCTACTGTTGCACTCATCCACCCCTATTTTCCTATTATTAAAGATTATTAAGGTTATTAAATATAGGTGATGCAGAACACTTAGCCAAAGATAACAAGATCCCAGCTGTTGGTGCCTCTTTGGGAATATCTCAGCAAACAGTAATGTATTTTCTGCATTAAATTGGGATCCTGCAAGAGATCCTAACATCAGGGAACTACCTTTATGTCATGAAAAATACATGAGCTTTACAAATTGTTGAGGATTAAATTAATTTGTAACAGAATTTACCATCCACAAACAGATACCCTAGTGGAGAGGTTTAAAACACTTAAAAACATGATTTGGAAGTTCATTAATGATGATGTACAGAATTGGGATAAGTTGCATGAAGACCTATTTTTCACAGTATGAGATAAGCCTCCACTGGGTCCTCCCCATTTGAAACACTTTATGGGCACTACCCTCATGGCATCCTAGACGTTGATAAAGAAAAGGAGGGACCATCTACCATTACAAATGAAATTCACTAGTTTATTGACCTGACAGAAAAACTCCACACTTTGAGGCACCTAACACAGGAGAATTTGCTCCAGGCACAAGAACGGCAAGCATGGATCTATAATACTATGGTACTTTTTGTCAGTATATAAAGTGCTTATATGCACGTCAATCTCTAAGTTGGTTGTTAAGTGGAAAGGGTGCTTCAAGGTCACATTGCAAGTTTGGGATGACTATGAAGTGTTGTGAATGTATATAGACGAAATGCAGCATATTTACCACATCAGTCTCCTGAAACCATGGAGGAAGTAGTCTCTATGGCTTTAGTGGCAGTAGTTCTAGGGAAGGGGGAGGTAGGACAGGATAAATCTAAAACAAGTAGATCATTCCACCCAGTCCTTTTTGGAGAGCACCTCTCACAATACCAATTAAATAAAATTTCTGATGTTAATACCACTGCACAGTCACACCAACCTCATAGAGCACCACACTGAGAAGCCCCTAGGGATGGTAGTGCACAGCCGCTCTTACCATCTACCCAAACACAGAAAAGTGTGGGTAGAGAGGAACTCAAGGGAATGCTTGACATGGGGGTAATCAAGGAGTCCCACAGTGAGTGGAGCAGTGGTTTTGGTGCCCAAAAGTGATGCTTCTGTGTGGAGTATAAAAAAGTCAATGCGGTGTTTGATGCATATCCAATGCCTCACATTGATGAACTGCTTGACTGGCTAGGGGTGGCTTGATTTTATGCATCAGTGCATTTAAACAAGAGACACTGGCAGATTCCCTTGACTCCAATATCCTTTGACAACAGCCTTTTCTACTCAGTTTGGGTTATACCAATTCATCACACTTCCATTTGATTTGTTTGGAGCCTAAAATCTAATGAAAAAAAATAATTTGTCCGCATAATGCATATAACTATGCATACCTGGATGATATAATCATTTATAGTAATAACTGACTGCAGCATTTAAAAATTCAAGGAATGTCCAGAGGTCCTTGCAATGGGCAGGACTCACTACAAACCCCAAAATTGATTGGGTAGGTGGAACTATGGTATCTGGGTTTCCACTTGGGTCATGGGCAGGCATTTCCACAAATTGATAAGAAATTGTGGACTACTGAGACCCAAGACAAAAAAGGGGGTGAGGCAGATTAGACTTTTCTCTCCCTTTTGTCCTGCAGACGGATAGATGTACAAAAGGTTGGGGGACATTTTATCCCAGGTGGTGGACGGGGAGGAGCATCCTGTGTAGTACATCAGCTGGACACTCAATTTCATTTCAAGGTGGGCCACAGACCATGACTGTAGATGGCGTTTTGAGGACAGCTGCAGACCAGTTTCATTCCTGGCCTTACTTGGGTCATGGTCGTATGTAGCAGCGGGGTTGTAGTCAAGCGACTGCAGTGAGTGCAGAAGAGCAGGTGGAACCAACAGGTAATGTAAGACAAATCTTACCTGTAGTTGTTACTTTGTGTTTATTTGTGTGTCATTTTGTTTTTCAGAAAATTCTGTAACCAGAGGGACAGCAGAACACAGAGCCACAAGTATGTGTGTATCTAAAAAAAAATGTGCTCAAAAGCAAACTCAAAATTTAACACAATAATGGTCTGTTGTTAAAATCTTTTCCCCAAGTCTTCCTGTCCTCACCTATGCCAGGACTCTACATTTATAATGGCCCTAATAGGCTATTGCAGATAAATGATTAGCTTTGGATCAACTATCTCAATTTGCTTTCCATATTACCTGTTTGCTAGAGATTTATGATTGGACAGTGATACCATTTCCTGGCAGGATTTCAGCATGTACTCCTTTTTGAAAACAAAACTGAGCCAATATAGTGATTGGAGGGAAGCAAATAAGCCTGTTGCATTTCAGTGTTGTATGGCATCATTTGAACATTAAATTGTGCTTCATTAAATTGTGCATAAAGTGGATGGTAGAGAGAAAAAGATGCAAATCAATTAAATAATGTTTTTGCTTTTTGTTATAGCATATTTTCATGTTACATGGTGAAAAACAATACCTCTTGTGCATTACATTTCCACATGGCATGGTTTCTGTATGTTGCAAAGCATAAAACAATACGTCATGGCCATCGTCCCAAAGTCGGGTTTGCTTTTCAAGGTGACACTAAATCGTAAATAATAAGAAGCTATTTTATGTGCAACTTGTTATGTGCTATTTGGCTGCTGCCCATACAGTAGCTGACACTTTGGCTCACATTTTATTGAATGCTGTGTAACCCAGTCAATAATTACACATGTGTGGACAGTGAAGTATAGTTGAACCCACACTGAATCCACACTGTCCCTACAGTCACCTAGAAATAACTCGACCATAATGTCACAATTAATACAATAGACCAAAATACTCTGGAGAAAACAGTTCGGCACTTTAAAGCATCGACATGTTGTCTTGACTCACTGCCATCTGATTTTTTATGACTATTTTTAACTCCATAGCAAATGATTTACAGGTTATATTAAATGGCTCATTGCTATCAGGTGTTTTCCCAAAGTCACTAAAAACAGATGCCATTAAGCCACTCCTGAAAAAGAGAACTCTGGATCCTTCTGTGCTATAAAACTACAGACCTGTCTCAAATCTTTCATTTATAGCCAAGATCATTGAGAAAGTTGTTTTCAATCAAGTCAGCAGTTATTTGAACTCCAGTGGCTGTCTTGACAATTTTCAATAAGGTTTTCGACCTCACCACAGCACTGAAATGGCTCTCATAAAAGTGTTAAATGATATTCAGTTGAATACTGACTCAGGTAAAATATCAGTCCTGGTTCTATTGGATCTTAGTGCTGCATTTGACACTGTAGATCATAGAATACTGCTGGACAGGTTAGAACACTCGGTAGGACTTTCCAGAACAGTCCTTAATTGGTTCAGGTCTTATTTAGAAGACCGGAGTTACTTTGTTACTATTGGCAGCTGTGAATCAAACAAGGTGGCTATGACATGTGGAATAACCCAAGGATCAGTTCTTAGACCTCTTCTGTTCAATCTCTATATGCTGCCTTTAAACCAAATTCTACAGACTAACAATATTGACTACCATAGTCATGCAGATGACATACAGATATACCTGGCTTTCTAACCAGATGATTTCAACCCAGTAGAGTCATTGTGTCAGTGTCTGGAGAAAATAAATAACTGGATGAACCAAAATTTCCCACAATTAAATAAAGACCAAACAGAGATTGTAGTGTTTGGCAGCAAAGAGAAGAGAATGTATGTTAGTGAACACCTCACTTCCCAGGGTCTAAAAACTAAAGAACAAGTCCGCAATCTTTGCGTCATCGTAGACTCAGACCTCACATTCACTAGCCAAACCAAAACCATCACCAAAACAGCCTTTTATCATCTTAAAAATATAACCAGAGTCAGGGGTCTGGTGTCTCAACAAGATCTAGAGAAGCTTATTCACACTTTTATCTCCAGTAGAGTGGACTAGAATACCAGAATACATCTCAGATCTTTTTAGAGAATGTAAACCCAGTCGATCTCTCAGATCCACAGATTGAGGTCAGCTAGATGAGTCCAGAGTCCAAACTAAACATGGTGAAGCAGCATTTAGTCATTATGCTGCGGGTAACTGGAACAGACTACCAGAAAGTCTTAGATGTGCCCCAAATGTAGAAATGTTTAAATCCGGGTTAAAGCCTTTTCTTTTTTCTTGTGCCTATGACTGAACTCTGGATTTTGTATTATATTTTTATTACATTTTAGTCTTAATAAGCTAATTTAACCTTATTTTAATTCTTTTATATTTTATTTTCTTTTGGTTCTACCTTTTTTATCATTTCTTTCAGAGCACTGTATCTCTTTGGTTTTAATTTTCTATTCTTTTAATTGTAATTATATTTGCAAATAGCTTTTCTTAGGTGCTAGATCTCATGAATGTTTTAATGCTTTTATTATTCTTCATGTAAAGCACTTTAAATTGCCACTGTGTATGAAAGGTGCCATACAAATAAACTTGCCTTGCCTTGCCTTGTGCCAATGATATATGGAGCAAAAGTCCAGTTAGCACATTCACCTTTTTAATCACACTGCTTTTGTTCAAAATTTAAAATTAGTTCCATCTGAGTAAAAAATAAACAAATTCTGTTTATCAAACAGACAGAAGTAGAGTTTATAGTCATAAAGATTATAATAAGAAAACTTGTCTGTTAGTAAAATATTTCCCCAAGTTTTCCTGTTTTCACCAACACCAGGGCTCTACATCTAAAATGGCAGTAATAGGCCATCGTATGTAAATGATTAGCTTTGGATCAACTAACTGAGTTTGCTTTCCACATCACACGTTTGCCAGAGAATTGTGATTGGACAGTGATAACATTTCTGTCTGGCACGATTTCAACATGCACTCCTTTTGGAAAATGAAAATGAGCCAATTGAGTGATTGGAGGGAACCAAATAAGCCTGTTGCATTTCAGTGTGGTATGGTATTATTTCATAATAAATTGTGCATAAAGTAATCCCACAGATGACAGTTGAAAAAGATGCAAATCAGTGAAATGATGTTTTTGCTTTTCGTTGTGGAATATTTTCTTCGTTACACAGTGAAAAACAATACCTGTTGTGCATTACATTTCCACATGGCACATTTTCTATATGTTGCAAAGCATAAAACAATATGTCATGGCCATCATCCCAAAGTCGTGTTTACTTTTCAAGGTGGAAGTAAATCACTCCATACATCTGTGCCATTGCAGATGTTGATAAACTCATGGTTGTGGTACTTACTGTCAGTATCTAGTTAGCTACAGCAGGGAAAGTAACGTGAATAGAGTTGCTTTTTACTGAAGGAGGTAGTTTCAAATGAAATGCTTCAAACAGAATTCAGCAAATAATAGCAAACAGACAATTGTTTTATGTGCATCTTATTATGTGCTATTTGTCTGCTACCCATACACTTTTGCTCAGACTTTATCATGTGAGGTATGAATGTTAAAACTGCAGGTTTTTTTTTAATGTTTTCATCCCTGCATCATTTTATTCTAGGCCCATTGCTGGATATGCCAATTTGTATCCAAATATGATCTCAACCCAGCCTCAGGAGTTTGAGGGCATGCTTTCCACTGTCAAATACGACATTATGTGTGGCAGGGCGGCATCAACCTCCAGGACGAAGGGAAGGTAAAAATCTGCATAGGCCAACAATGGGGTGGAAACCAGTTTTGCCATCAATGCCTCAAAGCTATGCACACACTCAGGCGTCCAAGCCTCACCCACGGTCTGACCAGACCCCTTCTTCGATTTTGTGCCGGCCAACTTTGCCATGAACCTATGGAGAGGGCCGGCTAACTGGGCAAAACCATCCATGAAGTGCCGATAGTAGCTGGCAAACCCTAGGAAAGAGCGCAGCTCTGACACCTTTTGAGGTCCCTGCCACTGAGCCACTGTCTCAACCTTAGCAGGGTCAGTAGCAACCCCTTTGGCAGAAATGACATGCCCCAAATACCCAACCTCCTGCTGAAAGAAGGCACACTTCTCTAGTTTAGCCTTTAGCCCTTCCCTCTGAGGTAGATCAAAAACAACCTCCAACCACTGGATATGCTGAGAAACAGAAGAAGAAAATACAACAATATCGTCCAGATACAAGAGTAAAGATTGACACTGTTGGTTCCCAAACATCCTCTGCATGAGACTTTGAAAGGTGCTTGGGGCATTGCACAGCCTGAATGGCATACGGATCCACTCGAAAAGGCCAAAAGGAGTATAGAAAGCAGTTTTGGGTTTATCCCCCTCAGTCACTGGTACCTGGTTATAGCTGCTGGCCAAATCCAAGGTGGAAAACCAACGCGCCCCAGACAAGGCATCCAAACTCTCTTCAATACGAGGAAAACATCCTTTCTAGTTTTACTGTTCAGCTGACGATAGTCTGCACACATCTGCATGCTCCCATCCTTCTTCTTAACCAGAACAATAGGGGATGCATATGGGCTAATACTCTCCTGTATTATCTGGGCCTCAAGCAACTGATTAATATGGGCTTTGACTACCTCGTATTCTGAAGGGGGAACCCAGGTAATGCTGCCGCACTAGAACTTCATCCAATAAAGCAATATCAAGAGAGATGAGATTTGTGCAGCCCAAATCACCCTCATGTGCAGTCGTAACCCTCTCTTCCTCAACCCCAGAAGGTAGGCTAATGACTTGTGAAAGGCTCAAGGCCTAGGTGGACATGGGGGTACAACAGTACCTCAGTGGTACCTACATTGACTATGGGAACATAAACCATACCTCGGACCACTGATAACAAACAGGGAGAAACCAGCAGCCCAGCTGGAAACCCACCCTCAGGGGGCTCCAGCAACACAACCTGGCAAGAGAACTGCTCCGGACAAGTACTGGCCAGCAATTTCATAGTGCCACCTGGCACATGGGTCACACGAGCACCATGAACCCTGACCATTTCAGAGAAAACCCTCGAGCCCTGATAGGCAGAAGAATGACATTGTTGCAGTGCATCTAGGACTGGACTTAGGGCCTGAGACACTGAAGACAAAGAAAACAAGGAGGAACCATGTACCCTGAATAACTCCTGGTAGCTAATAACATTCATGCCCAAAACACCGGGAGCTAAAGAAGATGCAATGGGTGGATCCTTAACCACCAGAATACCACAGTGGGAGATGACCTTTCCACACAAAACTACATCAAGCACAAGATAACCACTGTACGGGATATCAAGCCCATTATCAGCTTGAAGACGCAGCCAATGGCAAGACTGAAGATGATCTGGGCCCCAAGGCTGGAACTGCTGCAAAAATAAACTCTCCATTATGGTGGACACCAAGGACCCCATATCCACTAAACAGGTCACAGCTACTCCCCCAATTGACACTGTAATATTAGGACAAGATGACATCAACCGGTGCATCTTATCCGTCTTTGAGCCCAACCATGCCTACTCTGAGCTTTGGCTCCACAGCTCAGTGGGCTTTAGTTTTCCAGCTGCACAGCAGAAGAAGGTCTAGCCCTGCTATGATGGACCCCAGAAGGAACACTAGCATGGGAGCCAGTACGCTCCCTCTCACACTCCCTTGCCAAATGGCCTGGCTGCTGGCACCGGCGACATATATCACACCCAGGAAAGGAGGGCTGATTCTGCCTAACTGACTGCTGCAGGGACATCAGAGATTGAGTAAGCTGATCAATCTGCCCCTGCTGCTGCTTTAGAAGCTCCTTCAGTTTCCCCAACTCGGACATTCAAGGGGCAATGGCTGAGGTGGAAGGAGAGCTCCCCTGCACTCCATACTGCATCCCATAAACTGATGGCAGAGAGAAACTACATCACCTACCACCCCCTGGCAACCCCTCCCTCTCCCAACTCATCGCCTCCCCTCGCACGTCTAACAGAGTAGCCTCAGGCTGCCGGCGAACAAACTGTTTAAGCTCCCGATGGAGGGAGGCATCAAGGGCATGCTCAATAAACTGATCACGGAGCAACACTCCAACATCAAGGGTGCCAGGAGGTGCCTGTTGCTTCACCTCCTCCATCAAAGTCATTAAGGCTAGTGAAAACTCCAATAATGTCTCACCCTCCTGCTGCCGTCTAGAGAAAAAGGCCTGCTGTAGAGAGACGTAGGAGGAGGCACAACTGTACAATTCTTTTAAAATATCAAAAACCTTAGTAGGGTCACTTCGCTCTATGCTACTTTATTACTTTTTCTATCTACGTGCTTCTCCTTCTAAATGATCAAAAATAAAATAGGCTTGATAAATGGCTGAAAGATGTTGAGCCCACATACACGCCTGTATCTCCTCTACCCGTTCAACTACAACTATGCCGGATTTACCATTAAACAAAGGGCACTTCCTATCTCTAGGGTCAACTACCAGTCATTCAGTGGTAAAAGGGCTAGCAACTGCAGAAGGCTCATTAAGTCTAGAAGTAGGCAGGCTAGTACCTGCCACAGAAGCACCTTTCTCCCGAAGAAGATGCTCCTTATCAGCCTGAAGCTGGGCTACCAGATCCCTAAGCTGTTGCATTTCCTCCTCTATAGTTATCACAGGGCTTATCCAAGGTACCAGAGTAAGAAAAACTACCCCCACCTGCCAGAATAATCAATCCTTATCTGTGGTGCTGCTGCTCTTTCTCCACCTGTACCTATATACTCAAACAAAGAGAAAAGAAATATATATTAATAAAAAGTGACAAGAGAAAAAGAGATTGAACACAAGTCTCTGTCAACCATACAACAAATCCTGCCGACTACGCCAGATTGTGGCAGGGTGGCTGCTCATACAACAACTCCTGCCGACTATGCCAGATTGTGGCGGGGCGGCTGCTCATACAACAAATCCTGCCAACTACGCCAGATTGTGGCGGGCGGCTTATCATAAACCCAATAAAGAATTGGATATTAGAGAAAAGCACTTTGATTATAGTCCGACTACGCCACCTGAGGCCTTTCACCTCAGGAAATTATAATAACTAGTAAATACTAGCCTTAAATAAAAGGCACTCAGGTGCTTTTTGTTGAGACAGAGACCTGGTTTTCCACAATCACAATTTTATTTTCAGAAACATTTCTTTTAAAAAAATCATTGGGACGCACATCATGCAAGCACTGACATAAAAGACAATAAAATACTTGGCTGCAGCTATCCACGAAAGCAACTCTTCATAAAGAGTCAATCAAAATAGAGTTACCATATACTAACCAGCAGATAAATTGTCTCATAAACTGGCTGACAATCACTAATGGAGATGATGGCAATTACCTCCACAAAAGCAAACAATATTTAAACTAAACCCAAAATAAAGACAATATAAACTTTCAAATTTCCATGCAAATAAATAACTCAAAAAAGAGAACCAAGTACTACAATAAACCAAAACAAAATATAAACTATAAAAAATTTTAACAAATTAATGAACTAAACTTATTTAAAAATTCTAACAAAAATATAATCTAACAAATTTCAGAAAATAACAAAAAATAAACACAAAGGCAGAAGAAGAATAAAGAGAAAAACAACAATTTAACAGCTGCTTAAAATGGCACTAATCTATTGACTGCATGACGCCACAGCTTAACAGTGGAAATACGCAGCTCAAGTGGTGGAGAAAAAAAAAAACAGCAGCAGCACAGAAAGAGGAGTGGCTAGAGGAACGTTAACCCTGTTTAATCGGAACTTGGTTTGTCCACATCTGAAAGCTATCAAATTTTAAAATGCAGACAGTTATACTCCAAAAGGAGCGCATTATGACCAATTAGAGGTGCATCAAAATACATACTGGCGCTATGAGGCACGACAATAGACTGTAGAGGAGAGTAGGAGCTGCAGGCAGTATGCTGTGTTCTGGCAAAATATAATTAAAATATAAATATGATGAAGGCATAAGAATGCATTAACAAGAGGGAACATGCCTACCTGGCGCAAAGCAGCAGAGCACCACAGCAGTAAAGCAGTGAAGCAAAGCCATGAAGCAATAAAGGCCTCAAACCACTCAGACCATGTAGCACCGCACTAAAACCTATATCACTACCCAATACCCAGAATCACCCAGTTACTTCACACAATGAATACCTACACAGAAATAAAAGAAGCACCAACACCCATGGTCCTAACTGGACTGATTAAAACATGCAAATCACCGCAATTATGCCTCAATCCACCGTGCCAAACCACACGCCGACAACACAAAGGTCAAGTTCACCGGAAGGAGGAGGGGAGCCAAGCGGGGGCAAACGACTCCTGAACCCTCCTACCCTCCCTTTTTATAGGGCTAGAGCGACGCCCCACAATTAACCTACGCCACTATTAACCCTTTCATTACTGCTGAAAGGGAGAAAAAAAAAAAAAAAACACAATCAGCCATATATGCATGCCTTGGTGAGCATAGTATATCTGTCTCATAGCTACTTCATGCTAATTCCTCACTACCCATTTTACTCATCAAACCAGGTGGTGTATGTATTCATTCATTGTCAATCAGGGTTTTTCAGCTGGACTCTTTGCCTTTTACCATGATGATGAAGGGGAACATCTGACTCCACGATTTGCAAGTGGCTTACCAGCATTTAATGAGAGGTAACATTTATTCTCTGTAAGTGTGCATTAGGTTTTGTTTACTATGTAAATTGTTTTGCATTGAACAGCTGGCTTTTTGTTTCTGCTACAGATTGGGATTGTACCAGTGGAGTGATAAAGTCATAAAGAGAGCAACACGATCGTGGGATATCCGTGGAGGTCATATGATGCATCATGAGGTCCACCTGATGGTCATGCCACGAGTTGTAGTCAATGTTTAAATGCTTGTTTTTTTAAAAATAAAGAACAGGGCTAAATGCGAAATGCTTAGCTGTTTTCGTGCAAGTTGCACGATTGATGATAGCACGAATATTAAAAGCACTTTTGAGTTACTGAAGCACTACACACCACGGTGACCAGAGTTTCCGCAGAAATCTGTCGAGCTTTGCGGGCTAACTTCAAGGAGTCACTGTGGGCTCACGAGGGAATCGACAGTGTTCGCATTCCATGGAGTCATCTTATCTACTGTCGTTCGAGACGGTTCTTGATCACAAGGTACTGTGTGTGAAACATCTAAAACACATTATTCTATGGTTGACTGGGACTGGTGTTTGCCAAGTTGTGTCCACATTCCATGAGCAATTCGTTTTAGCATAAACGGCGCACACGCGATTCATCAGACTGGTCGCATGTTCAAACTAGGGTTATTTCCCGCCTTGCCAACCAGGTGTCGTCTCCCAGTCACCTCACAAGAAAGAAAACTCATTTACAATTAAAGTTAAACAATTTGGATGTTAACTGTTAAGGGGAACGTGTGTGTTACCTAGACAGTCTATCGTCTGGTTATTTACTATTGTTCAATCTACTGAAGTCTGTGTTCTTTGAAGCTGGAAGCTAATTGGTTAATTTACTCTGTTCATACAATCCGAGATTTACTTGTTCTTTTTAAAGCAGAAATCAGATAGTTTAATTTTCTGTTTACATCTTCTGTAATCTATACAAATCTTGTCTAATCTAATTGAACTGATTACCCCTGTTTACACGAAAAGTACATTCTTGTGACCGAGTGTTAGTAGAGTGTAATAATGTGAGGTATATGAGACATGCTATTATAGCTTAACCTTTAGTTAGACTAGTACCTGGGAATTCCCGTTTAGTAACTAGGAGTTTAGGGAGCAATTAGATAATTTACTTCTCTACTGGAAGAACACCCACACTTTGATCTTTGTTAATCAATTTAACTTCCTTTTTGCTACTTGAAATCTACAGACACAATATTTTCCTATTAATGAATAAAATTTTCTTTGGCTTATTTATGTTTGAGTGTTTACTTTGGGGTAGGGGCATCTCAACCCATCTGCAAGGGCTCAGGAAGGAAGGGAGGACAGTCAATAGCCCTGTTCACCCCCTGGAGCTATCAATTGACCGTGATAAGACTTCTAGGCCCTTCTTCCCTTTGCTTGTAGTTAGTTGTACCCCATGCTCGATGCGTACCCAGGTGGGTGGGGTTATACATGTCTGCGAGGACATTGAGACTAATTGTATTGGGGAGGGGGACCCAGATTTGCCATCACTCTGATCACCCAAGGTAAGGTAAGTTTTCTACCCCTAAAACGCTGGGATAAATCACCTGGCTACACAACTTTAAGTAGTTACATGTTTCCGCCCCAGAAAATGAAAATTGACTGTTCTGTCTGCCACAAACATATTGCGGTTTAGAGTGTTGACTTCTCCCACTTTGGCCTCTAGCTTGACTTTATTATTTAGTTAATAAAAACTAATTGCAACATTTACATGTTTCAGGTAATAGATAAAAATCAAACATTAAAATATGTACACACGTACAGTGGATTTCAAACGTTTACACACCCCTGTTAAAACTACATGTTTTTGTTATGTAAATAAATTATGTCAGATCTTTTTTCTCCCTTAATGTGGTATAGCAACCAACAAAATTACAATGAAAAGCAGATAGACAATTTTAATAAAAACAAAAAAGTAATGTTTTGTATGCACTCCCCTTAACTACAGTTTTGACAAAGTATCTTTTGCTTACAATACAGATCTCCTGTGAGCTCATATGCGCAGCACTCTTAAAGACGTTCCACGTTTTTATAGGAGTTGTCTCAAAATAGATTGACTACAGCCCATTTTTAAACAAGTGTGTTGACCTTTTATATCAATTGTGATTGATGAATAACATTCATTATATGGTCCAGTAAAGTCCTCTGGTTTCTAACCATTGCCAGAGCCAAGTGTATCTCCAGTTCACCGATAGGTTTACCAACACACCCTCTCACTGCAAATCCAAATGGAATGGGTCCAAATGGGGTAGGTTGCACCCTCCCTTCCTGTAACCAGCGATCAGGCTTGAAGACTCTCTGTTTGGGGAATACTGTCTCATCATGACAAATTACATAATGATTCACTATAAATGCGGTCTGTTCAAATGAGTGGTTGATTAGTTAAACAGTGATTAATGGATGAATAATAACAGATAAAAAAAAACATAACCAGAAACAGACAAATAAGAGATAAATGAAACAGTTATATTAATGCTAAATATCTGTACTGCTTAGGAAATTATACATGTACACCTCAGCATTGCATTTGTTTTTAGTAAATACAGTAACAAAAGGCCTTAACTAACTGCATACCACAAGGGTATACATGAAATTGTGCTTAACTACAATGTGAATGCATTTATAATTTATAATGCATTTATAATTAATGCATTTTTTCCTGTGCACCTTAGAGTCTCCTTGATGACAGCCTTGATTTAGGGCATACAGTTTATATAATCAGTTGTTGGAATTTTGTCTACCTTGATGATGCTGTTAACTACCTGATACAGTCTTGCCTGTGCCTTTGGATCTTGTGACAGCATTTACAAGGCCCACATCAAAGTGTTCGTTGTCTTAAAAGTCAGGACATTTTTTTATTCTCCATTATTCTTTATAACCATAGGTTTTAATTAACAAAGATATATATATATATCATATATATACCATGCAGAATATCTTTCCTGATATGGACTGGGTAATGTGTTAGGAACAAAAGGATGCCACATCATTTGATGGAAATG
>JAOVVH010144714.1:0-14456 GCA_028566435.1 Scorpiodoras heckelii | reverse complement strand
GTCGCTCCCAGTAGGAACTTGATACGGCTCGCATCCATTGTCCACAGCTCTTTCCAGGTGATTCTCCGCTTCTCTACTCTATCCCATTTTAACCACTGTCCCTGTTTTATCCGTCCTGCTGACGTTGCGCGCCGCGTTTCCTCTTCCTGCTCACGAATAAAGTTACTAATCATGCGCCTCCTCTCAGGTGACATAGCCTTATTAAATGCCTTCCCAGTGTTATACTCTGCCCAATGTTCTGCCAGGAACATTGGGTCCTGGCATTCATGTAAATGTTAATTTGACATGTACCACCTACCTAAACATTGATTCAAACAAAGTAACCTCTTCACCAGCAATGATATTCCCTTAAAGGCAGTGGCCTTTTTAAGCAGGATAACACTGCAAAAATTGTGCAGGAATGGTTTAAGGAACATGACAAAGGGTTCAAGGTGTTGACTCTGTTTCCAATTCCCCATAGCTCAATCCACTCAAACATCTGTTGAATGTACTGGACAAACAAGTCTGATCCATTGAGGCCAAATCGTGAAACTTACATTTAGTACAAGATTTGAAGGATGTGCAGCTAACATCTTATGGCCAGACACAGCAAACCTTCAAAGCTCTTGTGGAGTCCATGCCTTGACAGGTCAGAGCTGTTTTGGTGGCACAAGCAGGAACCTACACAATATTAGGCAGGTGGTTGTAATGTTATGGTTGATCAGTATATGGACAATTCCCATTTGGGACACTTTTGTAAAACACAATATCTGTATCTGTAACTAAAAATAAACAAATTTAGAAACTGATGCCTGCAAAACACTCAGAAGGAGCTGAGACAGACGCATGGTTACCACTGGATCAGTGGTCATTTGGGAATTGAAGATATGAATTGTTGTAGTTTTGCATGTGGAATTTTTGCCCATTCTTGCTGTGTACAAGACTTGAGCTTCTGAGCAGTCCATAGTCACTGTTGTCTGATTCTCCTCTTTGTGATGCGCCATACATTTAGGGGACAGCTAGGAGGAAGTTGTAGTAGTCACATCCTGAGATGAAAAGAGACTGAAAAAGTAGCTGGCTGGCATCCCTCTAAAGAAATGGTCGAATTCTCCAAATGTTGTAAAGGAGAAATCTACATAGCTGGGTCAGGTTAGCAACATGTGCCACGAAAGAAAGCTGTTCATCTACAACTACTCCAAGGCTACATGCTTCTGAAGATGGAGTGATCACATTGAAATTGAAAGATCACAATGAAGACTTGCAACTCATGTCTCAGTTCTTGCATGGGACTTGGTTGGCAGGCGGGCAGCACGTGATGGAGATGGTTGAGCTGCTTGTGAACACTGCCCACATTTTCCAGGGATCCATCCACTGCCGGTGGTGCTGCGTGTTCACCTCCTCCACCAACAGCGGTGTCAACCCAAGGGAACTGTGGTGATCTCGAACTAGCGGCACCGCCCCCGGCAACACCGGGGTGACACCGCCACACCTGTGCCACTGTGGCCTGCCTTTGCCAAAGACAGTTTCACATTGCCAATTAACAATGTCCATGTGCTTAAATCTAACACATAGCAGAAAAATAATCTAAGCCAAAATGCATTACTCATTGATTGGTGCCAACCAGAAGTCATGCATCTGTGTGAGGCCTCTCAAGTTCAAAAGTGGATTGGTGGACCTTGTGTCAAGTAGCACTTTGACTTGTACTCTGTTAAGGTGACAACAAACCCATAATCCATGCATGAGGGAAAAAGGCTTGAGGGGCAGCTGGTCCCTTGCTGGCTGAGGCTTGCAGCATTGTGCTGCTCGATGCCAAAACACAATCTGTGAGCCCACTGGATGAACAGAGCCCATATTTTCTTATCCACCACGAAACACTGTGCCACTCTAGTCGAAGCGCCCTCTCCCAGAATGAGCTCAGTGCACTCTGCTTCTCTGGCAGATTCTCTTAGCAAGCTCAGAGCTGGAAGCTGCACATATAGTTTTAATTCCTCTAGAGAGAGAGCATTAATGAGTGATCCAGGGCTAATTCCTCTCGAGCCGCTTCCGGGAATGTGGTATACACATGCCAAACTATTGCAATTATTTATATTGCTAACATGCTAATCCACTCACCACACAGCTGGAAGCTGCTTCTGCACAGCCATAGCAGCAGGTACTTGGCCAAAGCACAGCTGCAGTGCCATCGTTAGGACTGTCAGATCGCTGTGCTGCTCGGTGGGTAAATCCACTAGCGCCTGGAGTGTTGTCCCTTCTAGCACCAGGCAAAGCTGCATTGCTGTCTCCACCACCGAACAGTTGTAGAAGCCAGCCACCATGTGCAGCTGCACATGGAATGGTTCCCACACTACCTCTCTGTTGTAGTGTGGGATCTGAATTGCTACCGCCCAACTGCCATCATCTCTCTCACGGCTGGTGTCCCACTCGCTGCCACTGCTCTCTGCAGCTGGCTCTGTGAGGCTGCTGGTGTTGTCCTCAGTGGATCTCTCTTTCTCTCTACACCAGGACTCAGCTCGCTGCATTGGAGTCATCCAGCTGCTTGACTTGGCTCCCTGCCTTCTGCCACCTCCTTTCCTGTAATTTGTTCATAAGAGTCTCAATTTCTTCAGTAAGCTCTTAGAGCTCGTATTCCAGACATCCCCGCTTCTGACACCAGTATGGTGACAACATGGAGGGGTTGTAAACAGAAGCCATTTTTCACCCTTCTTGTTCCTTAAAAGCAGTAGCTTTTATTAGCAGAACATTGACATACATGAGGGAAGAGAGCAAAACTCGGCAGGAAAAGGGAAAGAGGGGGAATACACAACAACACACAATGAATGCTGGGAGAAAGCTACAGCTCTGCCCTGAGTCTCCCGGAACAGCCAATCAATTCCCAGCTCCAGTGCCGGTCGCCACAGTATGTGTACTGTATGTTCAGATAAGTTGTCTGACTTGACTATTCCAGAGCATTCCAGGTCATGCTGATACGTGAAGCTATGTCCTGTGTGTTGTGTAGCATTTGGCTGAATCTGAGTAGAAAATATAGCCTGTTACATTCCCTTTTGAGAGTATGTAGGGGTGAAGGTGTATAACATGAAGCATGTGATGTCAGATGTAAAAGAGGACACAGACTATAGCCATACATTCTTTTAAGACAATGCTTTACGTCTTAAGTAAGGAAACCGGGTAGGTATATAATACAATATTGTCGCGTACCAACACCAGTCAAAGAATATAATAAAGAAAGAAGATTGGAGCTAAGCTCATTAACTAACGTACCTGACATGATACTATGATGGTGTCAAATGTAAAGGCACACCCAAAGTTACCTGTCTAGCACTAAAAGAAGAGGGAGTGACAGATAATACAAATAGACAGAGCAAACAAGTGGGACAACAGCATAAGCAATGTTTGTTAAGAATAATAACAACAGCATAGGCAGCAGTAAGCACAACTAAACAGGGCTCTCTGTCTCATACACCCACTCACACCCAAGCAAAGGTCTGCCTGTGTGAATCCCAGATAGGACCTTTTATTTTCAAAACCCCACATCCATTTAGACAAACGTGATTCTGATTGGAGAAGGTGAGAACAGTCACCAAATTCCAATTGGAGATTGGCTGCTTCAGTCAAACAGCAGCTACACAGCCATTGGGCAAATCCCCACCTGTAAACAAGAGAGGTAGAGGAGAAAAAGAAAGTAAAAAAACATACATGAGCCTCTGGCACGTAACACACCCCCTACAAGAGAGCATCACTAGTTTGCAACTTATACATTTACATGCCATACACATACACAATTGGAATTATACAATGACCAGATCCATTAAGACACACGAGACAGTGCATCGGCAAGCACATTATCAATACCTTTCTTGTGCTTAATTTCCAAATGTATAATCTGAATAAGGAGAGCCCATTGCAACAGTCACTGATTCTTATTGTACATTCTGGTTAAAAACACTAAAGGATTACAGTCAGTATATACTGTGACCAGCAAACTACTTGACCCAACATATACTTCAAATTGTTGCAGTACTAAGAGTAACACTAAAGCCTCTTTTTCAATCATACAACAGTTTACTTGACATTTATTAAACTTACACGAATAATAACACACAAGGTGATTCCAACCATCATTACCTTCCACTAGTAGGACTGCCCCATCACCGACTTCACTGGCATCAACCTCTAACTGGAATGGTTTGGTAAAATCAGGCACTTTACTTAAAAGCAACTTCACACTGCTGAATAAATACTCACAAGCAGCAGACCACTGAAAAGAAGCAGAGGTACTGAGCAATTTTGTAAGTGGGTCAACTACCATAGAGAATTTCCTGCAAAATCCCCTATAGTAACCCACAATACTCAAAAACCGTGGCAGGTCTTGTGTAGCAGGAGTAGGTAAATTAACGATGGCAGCTACTTTAGCATCTATGGGACGAACCTGACTTCCACCTACTTGTTTTCCCAAGTGTGTTACAGTAGCTTGGGCAAACTCACATTTAGCCAAATGTAGCATTAGAAAAGCTCTTTCTACCCACTGAAAAAGGGTTTACAGGGTTTTCATATGACTGGGCCAATCCTGAGAAAACACAACCAAGTCATCTAAATACACAGAGCAGTTTGGAACATCTCACACAACAGTGTTAATGAGCCTTTGAAAAGTTGCAGGAGCATTCTTTAATCCAAAAGCCATTACAGTATACTGTAGGAAATCATGGGGAGTTATGGAATCAGAAATATCTGAAGCCTCAGGAGTTAAAGGAACCTGCCAACAGCCTTTCAACAGGTGTAGTTTACTAACAAAATGAGAAGCACCAACATTTTCAACACAGTAATCCATCCAGGGTAAATGATATGAATAAGAAACTGCAACAGCATTAACTTTCATATAGTCTATGCAAAATCAAAAAGTTCCATTGGGCTTGGGAACTAGCACACAAGGTGAGCGCCAAGGACTAGGTTTTGCAAATGCATGTTCTAACAAATATTCTACTTCCTCCATTAAAGCTCTTTTACCTGCATTGGCATGATATGGATGTTGCTTTAGCAGGGTGTTAGCAGTAACTTTAATACCATGGTGAAGAACAATGGTTTGTGTAAGAACATCCTTAGGAAAGGATAGAAAATCATGGTAAAGTTTAAGAATGTCTTTCCATTGCTCTTCTGACAAGTTACTGTGCTTAGAGGACAGCACTAGCAACACTTCTGAATTAGAAAGTCTTGAACAAGAAAAAGACAGACATGTAAAATTAAATCATCCACATCTTCTGCAGATGTATGTACTTCTGGTTACGCTAGTTACAACGGCCACTGGAGTAGAATTAGATGCCACAGGAGTAGACGCAGCATGCTCAACTGGCCTGTCTCTAGAATGATTAAGCCTTCAGCATATTAGTATGAGCTGTTCTCCTATGCTTATGAGTTCTAATAACATATAGGGACCTGAAAATCTAGCAGCAAGAGATGAGCCAGGAACCAGTAACAAAGCAAGCACAATGTCTCTTGGTACAAAGTTATGGTGCACAGCCTTTTCATCACGTTTTCTTCATTTTTGATTGTGACTTTTTCCACATGATTGTTTCCTTTTTTGATTGTAACTTTTCTTTGTGAGGTTTCCCATGTGAATTCGCATGCATTATGCAACCTCTCACGGAAGTTACTCCTATAGTCCAACACATTTGTGGGTTTTTTAACAGCTTCGTCTGACAAAAAAAGACTCTTTGTGTAACTTTAACAGACCACACACTGAATGTCCAAACACAAGCTCAGGAGGACTGAACACAAGTGACTCCTGTACTGTGTAGCGGATCCAGTAAATTATGGTTTCCTAAACCACAGATTTTAAAAAGGAGCTTATTGCGGGGCATCACCTGGTCCCTTGTTTGAATTGGGGAACCAAGAAAAACCAATTTAATTTAACTCAGTAACCGTCCAATATCAACAATTTCAATCTCAAATCTGAACTCGTGGCTCTAGTTATGTCAGGGATTCCTTTACTGGATTAAAACAACTCCAACTCAAATTATAATAAAAGGTATAATTTTATTAACTAACTAGAAATGATAATAAAAGAAATGAAAAGAAAGAGAAAAGATTGAAAGAAATGCTGAATGATAACTAAACACAGTAACAGCTATTATAATGAATGGCTCAGACCGAACAAAGGATGTCGTATGAACAGTCATATGAACTAATTTGCAAAGGAGATGTATACTAGTTAAATAATGTAAACTTGATTTGAAAAACGCAGGACAGAAACCCAAGAACAGCACCAATACTGGGCATGTGAGGAAGGCCTTACTCTTGTCTGGGATGAGGTACAGTAGCAGGACATTGTTTTCAAAATTCCCACGTAGATTGATGAAAGCAAACTTAAACAGCGATGTGATGAGGTGGCCGTTCTTTCAGCGCAAGCCCATTGGTGGCTTCAATGCCATGAGGCGGATTCTTCAGGTCTGAAGAGTGAAGATGAGAGAACTTTGCATGTTCTCACTGGCTTCATGCAAGAAGCATAAACAGATGACAGTTGAATGCACGAATGCAATGCATTTACCACGGATTGATACCAGCTTTGATTTCTGTCTGTGATCCTAGACTATGGGCACTGAGAATTGAGAAATCAAGATGCTGGTCAGGCCTGATTCTTCACAATGGCGGATTAGGGTAAACTGAGATGGAGAACGCATGTGTCAATTCTCCGGTGAAATAAACACTAGGTGAGCAAACAGTAAAGCAAATGCATAAAACATGTAACAATAAACATGAAAGAACAAAACAAAACTGCATTTACAACCAAAGAGAACCTTTGCACGAAACCAGGCTCACTTAGGTTCTGGAGGTTCTCGTCTCTTGTCTTTATGCTCGGCATCCACACTAACTCCAACTCTAGTGTGTGTGTTTTAAAGATGCTCTGAGGGGGCATAGTTTAAAGTTTGAAAGAAACAATGCTTTTGTTTGTCTGAGCACAGAAAGATTTCTAAATTACTCTATCAATCATTTTAAGCCATTTCATTATGTTTCTTACACAGGGATTATACATGATTCAGAACAAGAGAGATACAGAAAAATGGGAATATATGCAGTATACTTTTCATGTCCGTCGCCACGAGAGGGTGCCAAAAACGCCCCCTCAGAGAACTACAGAGCCCAGTTTCAGCCTCATGAGCTCCTCCTGGCGCTTGTTATGCAGTGTACCTAGAGCCCGCTATTATATAAGGACTGTTTAAAGCATTCCCCAGCACAGATCACTGCCATTTTCTCATGCTATGTGGACTGTGTGTCGATCTGCCTTTTGTTCCATGTTACTACGCCAGGTTTGATAAGTTTGTGTTTTGCCTTTTTTTCCCCCCGAGTGTTTTGTCTATCACATTCACGCCACTTTGGTTTCCCGTTTGTACAGAAAGTTTGTTTTTGTCTCCACCTGTGTGTCAAATAAATGTCTGCACTTGTCTCCAACTCCGTCGGTATGGAATCATTACAGAATGATCCGCCAAGTCATGGAGACAGCGGATATAGCTGCAATATACCAGGCGCTGGACGCCTATGAGTCGTTTCTCGTACTAGTCCAACGCATACTGGATCAAGCAGCTGGGGATCGGGAGAAGAGCGTTTTCCACACTCCCTCCCCTCTGGAGGACATCTCTGTGCCCGCTGGCTCAGCTGGGAGCATCACCCCACCAGCCTGCTTCACGGAGGACGTCACCACGCATTCTTGCCTGGCTGGGGTCGCTGCAGATCCCGCCTGCTCAGCTGGGGACATCGCTCCCCCCTCTCGTTCCACAGTGGCCGTAGCTCCTCTCTTAGGCCTCACCGGGATCAGTGCTACCCCCTCTGGATCCTCTCGGGACATCGGTCCCACCTCTGGCTTTGCTTGGGACATCGCTGTTCCATCTGGCCTCGCTGGGAGCGTCGCTCTCCCCTCTGGCTCCGCTCGGAGCATTGCTCCGCCCTTGGTTCCCCTGGGGAGATTGCTCAGCCAAGCTTCACAGTTGTGCCTGGGTATCATGGACAGCCTCCAGATCCTAAACTGAACTATGGCCCCTGGGGCCCAGGGCTGCCATGCAGGGTTGTGTGGGGTTTGGGCACCTCGGAGCTACAGCCTTGGGAGGGGGTTCTGTCACGTCCGTTGCCACGAGAGGGCACCAAAACGCCCCCTCAGAGAACTACAGCCAGGAACTACAGAGCCCAGTTTCAGCCTCATGAGCTACACCTGGCACTTGTTATGCCTCTGCCTAGAGCCCACACTGGGGATTATATAAGAACTGTTTAAAGCATTCCCCAGTGCGGATCATTGCCATTTTCTAATGCTATGTGGACTGTGTGTCGATCTGCCTTTTGTTCCATGTTACTACACCAGATTTGATAAGTTTATGTTTTACCTTTTTTCCCCGAGTGTTTTTTTATCACGTTGATGCTGCTTTGGTTCCCCATTTGTATAGAAACTTTGTTTTTGTCTCCACCTGTGTGTCAAATAAATGTCTGCATTTGTCTCCAACTCTGTCGGTGTGGAATCATTACAATACTGTCCTAAAATCCCTGAATACTTTCATCTAATACATTGGCTTAGACTTAATGACACATGATTATTCTGAAATCTTGGAAGAAAAGTAAAAATCAGTGAATACATTCCTAAACCTAAAAGTTTAACTGTTTAGATATACAGTATATAAGGTAATACGCTCTTAGACCTAACAGAGTAGATGTCTATATAAGAATGTATATAATTTGTTAAATGTAACATAGATTAAATGTATATAGAAAAACAACAACAACAAAAATATATTAACAACAAAAATGTACTTAGTAAGGTCTAATGACAACTGTAAGGATCCCACACTGAAGGTTGGAGTCAGTTGCAGTTTTATTTGTGCACGCAGATGGCGACAAAACCACAGTATATAACCAATAGTATGACTCAAAAGGAACAGAGTGTGGGTGAAATAAGACAGGGACAAAAGGGCAAAAAGACAAAAAAATGCAAAAGGCCCAAAAGCTCAGAAGATGCAGAAACATTGGGAGGAAACGAGGCTGGGCACACTCCGGCAGCGGAAAAGTAGAAAAAGCAAAGGACAAAAACAAATGTGAGAGCAAGTCCAAAAACACAAAATGGGGAAAAAAGGCAAAAATAGCGACAAAGTACATATCGTGCGTATAATCGGCAGATGCGAAGCGTCCGTGGTAGAGCTTACTGTTGAACTGCGCTCGGAAGAGTTTTCTTCGCTCTTTTATTTTCCCCAGCTCGGACTCCAGACTGATTACCATCATGGCCGACAGGTGTGCGTAGTTGGTGTGTGCTCATGGGTAATGTAGTTGGTGCTTGTAGTTCTCGAGTGGGGCGCTTTTGGCACCCTCTCATGGTAGTGGAGGTAACAACAACATTTAAAGGACTGAATTAAATGTCAATTGTATTTATCAGTACTAGTAAGATGGTGAAGTAAATGATTACACATTAATGTCTAGTAATAAAAGTATTATGCTTGACAGATTAATATTTCAGATAAGATTAATGACAAATTGTTAAAAACTCTACACATTTCTTAATTAATCTATGAATTACATAAAATACTAGAAATGAACCCAAATTAAAATACCAAAGAAAGTTTTAGGAGAATGTTCCATGGTCTGTTTCCTGTTCATCTGAGAGATTTTATGATCCTTTGTTTTGACCAGACATCCATTTTATGGCCCTTGGAACCAGGTTGGCTGTAGTCTTAGGGCTCATGTTGACACAGTCACTTTGCAACACAACATACATTAATTTATAGTTCTTGTGACCAAGTTTGACCTCACATTCAGGTCTGTTTTAGGTAAATCATTAAGGTGTTTGTGACCGTAGATAACCATCTTTTTGGAAAAAGGAGGCAAAGTGGGTTCTGTGCCCAAAGAGGTCGAAGGGTCTTTGAGAGTAATTTTTTTTTATATCATCAGAAACACAGCATGGTTGAATGCAGACAATACAGTTGAATACAGGCAGCATGGCTGAATGCAGACTGCACGCTACAACTACTTCATGCTCTGGGGCAGTGTAGCTCAACAGCTAAGACATTGGCCTACTGACCAGAAGGTCATGAGTTCAAATTCCATCACAGCCAAGCTGCTACTGCTGGGCCCCTGAGCAAGTCCCTTAACCCTCAACTGCTCAGTTGTATAAATGAGAGAAATGTAAGTCGCTCTGGATAAGAGCATCTGCCAAATGCCGTAAAGGTAAATGTAATGCACTGCAAACAAATCAAGCGGGATGCCTTCATCCCAGGCTTTACAATAACATGGTTTTAAATTACTGATGAATACGTTCCAGAGCACCTTAAGACTCTGAATGATATGGAATAGAGACTCTAATGTTTAGAGTTCTCATGACTTGGGCACAAAGCTTAGACAAAAAAAATCAGCTCTTGAACCATCTGTGTTAAATGTGGCACCCCAAATGTAGAAAAGAATTTGTCAGTGCTTGAGAAATCACCTGAGCAGTAATCTTTTGTAAAGGCACATCTTCCAGAAAATGGGTAGCTGCACACATAATGGTAAGTAAAAACTGATTACCTGCTTTGGACTTTGGGAAGGGTCCCACAAAATCCACAATTACATGCTCAAATGCCTCCCCAACCACTGGAATAGGATGCAGTGGAGCTGGAGGAATAGTTTCATTAGGCTTAATTGTCATATTTGACAAACATGACAAACATGACAAGTGTGACAGTAATGAGAAATGTCGGTCTTTCGTTGATGCCAAAAGAAATGTCTCAGAATACAGTCATAGGTTTTAGTAACTTCTAAATGACCTGTCCAAGGACTATCATGTGCTAAATTTAAAACATGGTGTCTATATACAGCAGCACAAACACTGTGCCAGCTGAGGATCTTAACGTGGACTTCACTTCAGCATTAAAATATAATTCTTGACAAAATACACTATATTGTTAAAAGTATTTGCTTGTCTCCCTTCACACGCATATGAACTTGAGTGACATCCCATTCTTAATCCAAAGGGTTTAATATAATGTCGGCCCACCCTTTGCAGCTATAACAGCTACAACTCTTCTGGGAAGGCTTTCCACAAGTTTTAGGAGTGTGTTTATGGGAATGTTTGACCACTGATCCAGAAGTTCATTTGTGAGGTCAGACACTGATGTTGGATGAGAAGGCCTGGCTCACAGTCTTTCCCACTCGTTCCCAATCGCTTCAACTGCATGCCTAGGTGCTTGATTTTATATACCTGTGGCCATGGAAATGATTGGAACACCTGAATTCAATGATTTGACCAGGTGAGTGAATACTTTTGCCAATATAGTGTATGATACACATTTATCTGCATTTTACTCATTTTGTCCAACATTAAAAAGTATTTCTTCAGACTAGTATCTGCTTTCTGCCCCATTACCAGCTGATAATGACTAACCAACCACTTGATTTGTCGCCTTTCAGAAATTTTACTCTGACCATTCTCTACCTTTTAGTTAGGGCTGACATTTTCAGGACATGACACGTCAGTAGGTAATTCATCAGAAGTCATAAATGACTCAGACAAATCTACTATATCCTTCTACTTACATGACTGGAGTGAGCATGTAAGCAGGGAACACACTAGACTGATCATGATCCAAGGATAAAGGTTCAGCATTTGGAAACTGCAAGACTTCTAAAATAGGCAAAACCTTTCCTCCCACTAAATCAGTCCCCAAAATAAAATTGACCCCTTTAAACGGCATAGCAGGGCAGACATCAACTTTGAATTCCTGGACAGTAAGTCAGTAGTTAAATTAACTTAGGGTACCTTGACATAACCATTTCTAACCCTTGGCATAAAGCAAACAAACCACAGAATGACTGCTCGGAAAACGGTAACGTATCAGCTAAAATAAATTACTGAATGGCTCCGGTGTCTCTTAAAATTTTAATAGTCTTAAGATTGTCCTCGCAAACCTGCCTTGAAAAATAAAATTTTAAAAGGCTGATAACATGGATCTGAGCCAGTTTCCCCTAAGTGAACATTAACAACTTTATCAGAATGTGCTAGTGCCACACCTTTTGTATGACTAGCACCTGCACTTTGCTTATTCTGTCTGTCTTGTTTTCTCTGAACAGTGTCTAGCGATGTGTCCAGGTGCATGACAATAGAAAAACTCTCGGTTATCTTGAGATCACGAAGGTGATCTGCTGTTTTGTGGTGTCTTAACTCTACCCTCAGCTGATGACTCCATCTTACCTGATTTAAAAATCTGTTTGTGTGTTAAGACAAACTCATCAGCAAAAATCACTGCTTGGGATGCACTAGTAACTGTTCACTCATTTAAATACATGCCCACACGATCTGGAACACAATTTTTAAATTCCTCCAGTAAAATTAGCTCCCTGAGCACTTTCGCTAAGCAAAAGCATTGAAAAGACCTGGTTGTGTCGTCCTAACCAGCTTGCACTGCAATAATATTTATGAATTATCTTTAGGCCAATGCAAAGTAGTAGCAATGCAAAGTCTTTCAAAGATACTAAAATAGGTGTCCGCTCCCCTGAAACGGAGGGACTACCGAAATATAGCTACTTATATCAAATGTTGGGGTGTGTGACTCTGGTTTGTGAAGTACAGCAGCGTGTGTTTGCGTTTGGACTGAGACTGTGTGGATAGTTCAGTGTGGGTGGATCAGGAAAGAGAAAACAGCAATTGCAGCTGGACAGGGGCAGCCTCCTGTACCTTAAGCTCCAATCACACAACCGTATGTCTTCCTCATACTCCAACTCCATTTTACACATGACAAGCTAAAACAGATACTCATCTTGGCATGCCTCAGTACACTCCTTGGCCTCCAACTGGAGATTACACAGCCAGATTTTCAGACAACCTTACATAGTCGAGAATGCAGTAGATATAGGGGAAAACAAATCATACTGATGCAGTGCTGCTCTTACATCAGGCTCTTCAGCAGCTGGAGCTCCTTGCTTACATAACCCTCCAAGAGCAACCAGGGATTCCCCAGAAGCAGCTGACAAAGCCCTTCATGTGGTCATATCCACCACTGGACGTACAGCCAAAACCCACAACTCTACTAAGTGATTACACAAAAGGGTACAGATTTCAGTCTTTAACAAAGCTCTTGTTACTGGGAGTTTAAAGTGGCCAGCTGTGCAAATTAAATCATACTTCTTAGACTTCTCTAACACCTCGTAAGTAGGAGCTCTCTAATTTAACTAATCTGGCAGCTTACAACACAAACCAGAAAAGTATTATTATTAACTCAATGTAACACAATTCATCAGACATCACATACCCAATAAAACAGGGAAAGGATCCTGGATGAAACAGGTGATGTCGGCTGTAAAAGAGAACACAGACCATAGCCATATGTTCAGGTATATCATAAAACATGATGTCAGATGTAAAGGAAGACGCAGACCATAGCCATACATTTTTTAAGACAATGTTTTACTCCTTAAGCAAGGAAACAGGGTAGGTGTATAATACAATATTGTCATCCACAAACACCAGTCCAGGAATATAACAAGGAAAGAAGATTGGAGCTAAGCTAATTAACAATGAATATTGAAACATGCACAGACAACACGGTTTCAGAATTGGGTGAGAGACTGACTGAAATGGACAAGCCTGTGATAAGTGACACAGTAAATCAACACTCCAAAAGAAGCCAGGGTGGACTATGGAAAGATATACTTAAATTGTAAATTAAATTGTATTTTAAGTGACTTATTTTATGATAATGTTTTTAGCTTATTGTTTTGTGTAGATCGTGATTGGTGTATGTTTGACACATTTCAGAGCTCATGGTTTAGAAACTATGTTTTTATGCAGGTGTGTTCTGCCTTGTCAAAGTTAATAAATGATACTAATACTGATACTGGTGCCAAAGGAATGAAACAATCAAAACACATGACCTGCCTAGCCAGAGCTGACCTGTCAGAAAAAATACAGTGGGTGGCACTTGCCCCTTACATGAGGTGTCTATACAACATGATACTATGGTGGTGTCAAATTTAAAGTTGCGCCCAAAGATACCTGTCCACAAATAGTAAGTAAATAAATAAATAAATAGAGTAAGTGACAGGTAATAAAAATAGAGAGAGCAAGTAAATGGGACAACAGCATAAAGGATGTCTGCTCCCTTGTGCAAATCCTGGATAGGGCCTTTTATTTTCAAAATCCATCCATTTAGATAGCTATATGTACGATATGGACAAAAAATGCCATGTGCGATAACATAGTTGAATATCCCGATAACGAAGTAAAGCACAATAAATTAAGATTAAAATACAGAAACTTAGTCTCTCTGATCAGCAGAGAATTTTTGGGGGGTTTTACTGTGTAATGAATCCAGAATAATTCCAACTATTTTGTTGGTTTATTTAGTGCTAAATAAAATCTAAAATTATATTAGATTTACAGTAGAAATGGTTACTTTCATTCCTTCCTTCTTTTAAAAAGATATTAAGTACAGCAGTTAATAAGAAAGTGTGTATATAAATTATAAAGTGTTTATGTTTAATTA
>JAOVVH010144665.1:0-14472 GCA_028566435.1 Scorpiodoras heckelii | reverse complement strand
CCGTAGGTGTGAATGTGTGCGTGAGTGTGTGTTGGCCATGCAATGGACTGGCGACCTGTCCATGGTGTACCCCGCCTGCGCCCGATGACACTGGGATTGGCTCCAGCCCCCCCATGACCCTGACTAGCAAGATAAAGCGGAAGATATTGAATGAATGAATGTTTTCTAAAATTGACCGGCTGATAAATGCTTCCAAAATCAATTGTGACAAGGTTAGCAACTTAAGAGCTACTATTGTTTTAGCACCTAGAAGTTCAATGGTTTCTCTTCCTACTTGTAATATGGTTCTTTTTTAATAAATTTGAATCAATTTCTCTGGAGGTTTTAGTTTCTACTGTGCAAGGCTTGCGTCTCTCCTCTTGACCTTTTGAAGTTATAGCATGGTAAGCCCGATTATCGCCCACCTGAAATACACCTAAAGTAATTAAGTGCTGTAACGTGATTGGTTAAGGGAGAGAAAGGAAAGCCCTAATAGGTAGAAAAATGAGATGCCCAGAAATAGGAGCTGGCGAAGACAGGGGACGTTATGATACAGTTATGTGCAAAAAGTGTAACATCACTTATGTGTTTAATTACTGATTTTGGCAGAAAAGATAATACAACATGGTAAAAAATTCATGACTAGGTATAGCCGAGTAATGGGCCACCAATAGTACCAACAGTTATGACATGCACACTGCTAATTGGGTGGAATTTACTCATTTACAGAAAGGGGCGTGTTCAAATTAATAGAAGTGTGTTCATTTAGTGAGGTCACTCATTCTGTGAAGAAACATGTGTCAGTTATGGCCTTTATTTAAAAAAGGAGGGCAGCAAATGTTGTACTTGCTGGTTTTAGCCCTTGCTCATGAGTAAAATGGGTCAAACTTTGATCAAGAAGTTGATTGGAGAGGGGAAAACATATAAAGAAGAGCAGAAAATAATTGGCTGCTCAGGTAAAATGATCACAAATGCTTTAGAATGGCAACTAAAACCCAAAACACTTGGTAGGAAAAGAACCTACCATCCGCCTAGATCATAGAATAACAAGAATGGCAAAGAAGCATCCAATGATCAGCTTCAGAAAAAAACAAAGAAGATCTTCAGTTACCTGTGAGTACTGCAACAATCAGAAGACGTCTACGTGAAGCCAAACTATTTGCAAGAAACCCTCGTAAAGAACCATTGCTAAAAAAAGACATGTGTTGAACAGGTTACAGTTTGCTAAAGAAAACACTGACTGGCCTAAAGAGAAGAGGCACAACATTCTATGGACACATGAGAGCACCATTTTTCTAATTGGTTCTAAAGGCCACAGAGTTTGTGAGACGACCCATAAACACTGAATTAAAGCCACAGTACACTGTGAAGACTGTAAAACATAGATGTGCAAGCATAATGGTTTGGGGATGTTTCTCATACTTTGGAGTCCCATTTGAATATATCAAAATACTGAAAGAGGTCATGTTGCCTCATGCTGAAGAAGAAATGCCCTTGAAATGGATGTTTCAGCAGGACAACGATCCAACCTACTGCACATGCGCATTAAGATCTTCACACCAGAGAAGACTTACAAGCAGCATTTTATAATTTTATATTGACAAGAAGATTTCAAAAGTAACAGTGAGTATCTTAACATAATTACATCTCAGTCACAAGCAAGTTAAGGTGGTGGGTTTTACAATTCTGAACAACTCTGTGATGTTGGTTTGATTTTGGGCTGCCATTTTTTAGCAAAAGTTAGCTGGACAGAGCAATCCAATCTCTGATTCACACGATTTATTAAGGCTGTACAGTTGGAGTGCCTTCTCAAGAAGCTGGAGTTCACTGTTTCACATTAAATCATGCAACAGTTACATCCAGATCATAGTCCACCTGTAACACCAGGGCAAACATTGGTAATGTAGAATTGATTCAGTAAAATGAATAAGTTCCAAACAGTAGCCCTGTCTGTTAGTGAGCTGATTCACTCTGAGCTAATCTCAGCAATTTTTGAAACATTTGAAAAACGCATTAATTCATAATTATATTAATTACAGGAAGCTATTTTCAGATTCTTTTTGCATGCCTTTGCAGCATGTGTGAAACGGTCACTTCACCTTTCTAAACATTGTTAACAACAGCGTGGTTTATAATATTAATTCTTTATTTCTGAATCGAGCAGAGAAATTCTGTCGCCTGTGTGGATTCAGAGGTTTCTAAATGTGCCACATTTGTGTAAGTAAAAAGTGGAGCATTTTATTTTAATTTCCTAAAGCTTTCTTGTGCAAGCATGCCAGAGCTTATTGTTGAAATGTTAACAGTTTTAAGAGTTATGTAGGTGGTAAGTTATGTTCTGTGGTGAAGAAATGTTAATCATTTATAGTTTTGTTTGTGCACAGATGCATTAATAGGAGATAATCACTTGGAAATCTAAACAAAAATAAATGTTACTTTAGTTACATATACTGACTGACTTAATACAAGTTATTAGTGAACTTCATACAATATTAAGTGAATCTGTACAGACAACTGTTTAAGTGATTAATATATCAACAAGGTGGAAAACCAGTGCAGTGGCATTACAGGAAATTCTCCACACAGCAGCAGAACAACCTACACTACAGACTACATCATACATTATTACTTTATTTATTATTTGTTAAGCGGTAAGGTTCCTTTGTTAAAGTATCTGTCTTGAAGTTCTTCATTTCAAGTAACAAATTGGACACAAGATGTTGATGGCAAAAAATAATGGAATTTAAATACAGACTCCTTGCTATGATATTGCAACAAAGAGACTTTTTCAGTGTTTAAATCATTTGTATATTTTTAAAAATAGCTGTCAAATGCCTGTCTTATGATTTTTTTATCAACATTGAATGTTAAAAATGTGTTTTTAAAAAATGTTTTTTGACATTAAATAAAATTGCAATTGTTATGCAGTGTTCACTTGTTCACTATATTTTGCATTTACTTGATACAGCGTAAAAGTCATGGCTTGGCCATAACTTTGATTAATAATTCAGTGACTAATTGAAGCAATGATTCTCTCAAACAGAATTGGAAACAAGTGCAGTTTATTAATGTGCGCAATGACCAAAACAATGGTGAGCAAAAAAAATGAACAAGAGAAACAAGGAAGAGACCAGAAATAGTAAATTGGCGAGAAAACAAACTACAGAGGCTATGGGGCATCCTTCTCGGCATGGGAAATGCAGGAGCTCTCTTACTGTGTATGTGCTGTCTGGTTGAGTTTGAACGGAACTGGTCTGAGGAACCCCTCCCTCTTGTCCATCTAGAGGGCCTCCTATAGCAGGCTTTAGCTGTGAAACGTGAAATGTGGGGTGTACTCTGTAGTGTCTAGGAAGTATGGTACAACATACTTGGGCTAAAGTTTCTTAAAATCTTGGGTATTTCCCATAGAATGGGTGCTCACTCATACACAGTCTCCGGGCTGATATGTGGGGGTGTCCCCCCACCAACGATCAGTCTGTCATTTCATTTGAGCCACGGCACAGGAGATTCTCTGGTGGGTGAGTGCCGAGACTCTCTCGCTCCTTTGGAACCAGGCGTCCACTGCAGGGGCGATCAGGGTTCGGCAGGGAATGGAATTTTCCAGCAGACAGGGTACGAGGAACTTTAGCCTGGGCACAGGCAGAACAGGAAGAAATAAACTCTTGTATATCTCAACTCATTGTAGGCCACCAGTACTTATTCACAAGAAGATCTAAGGTGCGACAGGTACCGGCATGGCCCCCACTCCAGGAACAACATGAGCCCAGGTGATGAGACAGCCATGGAGGACAGGAGGAATCAACAACAGCCCTGGGGGACACTGGCTGTGGCTTCATGCTGCGGCACTCCTGCGAATTTGGTTGTCTAGTTCCCAGGTGATCATGTTCACGAAATAGTTTGGGGGCAAATGGTAGTGGCTTCTTCTCGATGTTGGGGTTTTTCAAACTTTCTAGAGAGAGTGACAGCTTTGCCATTTTTGGACCCTGGTCGATATGTAAGGACAATATCAAATTAGGAGAAAAACATGGCCCATCTTGCCTGACGTGGATTCAGTATCTTGGCAGCTTTCAAGTACTCCAAATTTTTGGGGTCGGTATAAACCAAAAAGGGGTGTAGAGTGCCCTCCAGCCAGTGTCTCCACTCCTCCAATGCCAATTTAATAGCAAGTAATTCACGATCTGTGACATTGTAGTTTCATTTGGTGGAGGAGAGTTTTCTTGAAAAGAAGGCCACTGGATATAGTTTGGGGTGTTCCCCTTGTCTTTGGGACAGGACAGACCGTACTTCTGTTTCAGAGGCATCAACTTCAACTGTGAACTGGATATCCAGGTCTAGCTGATGAAGAACGGGGCGGATGTAAACACCCTCTGTAGGGTAGTAAACGCTTCGGTGACACTGGGGTTCCATGATAATGTCTTTGGGATCCTTTTGAGAAGGATGATGAGTGGAGCTGCAATGTAACTGAAATTTTTGTTAACTCGTTGATAAAAGTTGCCAAAACCTAGGAACTTATGGAATTTTTTTGTAATCAAAAACAGTTTTTGATTATGGCCATTGTAGCACTGCTACTACCTAGTGTTGATCCATGGACACTCCCTCTGGTCCGATGTGATATCCCAGGAACTCAATTGTGGGCTGGTGAAATTGGCATTTCTCCCCTTAATGTATAGATGGTTAGCTGGCAGTCATTGGAGCACTTGCTTTATGTGCTGCACATGAGTGATGTACTCTGGGGAGAAGATCAAAATGTCATCAATATAAGCAATTGTGAACTTTCTCAGGACATCTCTAAGGACTTCATTTATAAAATTCTGGAATATGCTGGGTGCTGAAGCCAGCCTGTTTGGCATAACTAGATATTCATAGAGACCTGAGGTGGTGCTAAAAGTAGTTTTTCACTTGTTCCCTTCTTTGATTCAGATCAGGTTATAGGTGCTACTAAGGTCTAATTTGGTATAAATGTGGGCTTCTCAGAGTTGCTCAAGAGCTGCAAGGACTAGTGGCAAGGGATACGGGTACTTAACAGAAACTTTGTTTAACCCCCTGTAATCTATACATGGCCGGAGGCCAACCCTTTTTTCTCAACAAAGAAAAATCTAGCAGATGCAGGGGAAGTGAAATGATGGATGTAGCCCAGTTTTAGCGCCTCCTGGATGTATTCTTCCATGGCTTCTCTTTCCAGACAAGTCAGGGCATAGATCTTGTTCTTGGGTGGGACGCAATTAGATGGTAAAATCATAGGGTCTGTGAGGAGGCAGGTTCTCAGCCTTGGCTTTGCTGAAGGCTACACTATGGTCGTGGTTTTTGGGGGGATGACTATGGAACTGGTGGTGTCTGGACTTTCCACCCGGGTCGTGGACAAGGGCAGGCTTAACTTGACTTAGACAAGTGAGGTGGCAGTTGTCTAACCAGGCTATGATTTCTTGTTGGTCCCAAGAGATGAGCGGATCATGGTGACTCATCCACGGCAGTCCCAGGATGACGGGGTACTTAGGGGAGACCATGAGAAGGAACGTGATTTCTTCCTAATGCAGGGTGCCAACCTGCATTTTTAGCTGAGGATTTTTGTGGGTGACGCTTTCTCCTCCCACCGGGCTTCCATCAATGGCCCGGATTTTGAGTGGATGTTCGAGCTTTTTCCTGTGATTCTCAAAGACTGCGCCACCTCGCTGTCTAGGAAGTTGCCAGGAGCTCCAGAATCTACGAGTGCTGGAAGAAAGAAAGAACTCTTGAAGTAGAGAATGTGCACATGGTCTATTAATCCAGGAAACGCACAGAAAGGGGATGAACTCACCAAATTTATCGGCATGTGGGTGAAGGATACCCTTCCTTCTCAGACTTTATTTGGTTTATTTGGGCACAGGCGAATGAAGTAACCCTTCAACCCACAGTACACGCATAGATTCATCGCTCTATGTCGTCGCTTCTCTTCTTCTCCTAAATGAGCTGGACCAAGAACCATGGGCTTGACTTGAAAGCTGGGCGGTGGCACAGAAGCCACTGGAACTCGAGTGCGTAGCAGGTCGTCCAGACAAATGGCAGTGTTAAGGAATCTAAAGTCATTCTATCATCTCTGCCCACCAGTGAAGATAACACCTCGACTATCAGTCTTAGGTGAAAGGCAGCCTTAAGAGCAGGCTCGTTCCATCCACTCTCAGCGGCCACAGTCCACAACTCCAAGGCATACTCCACCACTCGTCTCTCTCCCTGAAACATAACAAGTATTCGCTCACCAGAATCCCAGCAGTCAGGGGCATGATCAAAAACAGAGAATTTTTCTATGAACGAAGCAAATGAACGCACCTGTTCGTCAGCGCAGTTCCAAACCCCCGTTGCCCACTGTAGTGCTTTGCCAGATAGCAGGCTGATCAGTATCGCTGTTTTCTGCTGGTCTGTGAGCCCCTCTTGCAATGTAAAATATAACTGAAACTGGAGGAGGAAACCTTTGCAACCATCTGACTCTCCACTATAGTGTTCAGGCAACGCAATGATTGAACGGGAGCTCTGGGTAGCACTGGCCCTTTCTTGCTGATGCCAGAGCTCCATGTCACGTATAGTGGAGTAAGCCTCCTCCAGTTGTTGAGTGTGCTGCATAAGGGCTTCACAGAGCACAGCTTTGTCTGCTGTTTCCATGGTGAGGTGAAGCATTCTGTAATGACTCTCTCACCCAGAATTGGAAACAAGTGCAGTTTATTAATATGTGCGCAATGAACAAAACAATGGTGAGCAACAAAAACAAACAAACAAACAAGAGAAACAAGGAAGAGTGCAGAAATAGTAAATTGGCAACAAAAAAACTTCAGAGGCTATGGGGCATCCGCCATGACTCAAATCAGGAAGTAGTCTCTGTAAACAAAGAACAGGGTGGGAAATTGACAAAAACAGACAAGAACAAACTCAGGCACTGACACAAAACAAACTAGACTACGCCACACATACAGGAAGAGATAACAAACCGAACGGCACATCGGCGGAACGGCACATGGCGGAGACACAGAATTAGAACAAACGGAAATATTAAACAGTCTTTAAAATCTTTAGACATCAGCAGAACAGGAAGACGGAAGTTTTAGCTTTCAAACCTGTATTGCTCTGCAGAGCTCCTTTGGCACAGCAGCCTATTTAAGTCAGGTGTTATGAGGTCTGATGGATGATTAATGAGGTCTGATGAATATTAAACATTTCATTATCACAACTAATTGTTTTAGTTAGTCCTAAATTCTAGGGTTGTCAGCGTAAAATATCCAATTCATTTATTCAAATTCAAGAATTTAAATTAGGCCAACAAAAAAATTATGTGCAACATATCACCAAGAGTTTTTAAGCTGGTGAGATCTGAATTTTTTTTACAGTTCAGATATATCTTTCTGTCAAACGAAATAACACTGGTAGATTGGGTTAATTTTACCAACTGTCTGACAGCTATTAAAATCTGGGTGTCTCAAAAGTTTCTTAAATTGAACGATGATAAAACAGAGGTCCTAATTGTGAGTTCTGAGGACATGTCCAAAAAGATACAGTCAGCTCTTGATTGTGTTGGTTTAAAGGCTAAGCACTTTGTGAGAAATCTGTGTGATCTTTGACATCTTATTTTCTCAATACACATCAAGAGGCTTCTTCAATTCTTTTTTTTCAAATTGGAAACATTAGTAAAATTAGAAATTTCCTGTCCTTTACAGACATTGAAAAAGTCATTCATGCTTTTGTCTTCACTGTTTGGACTACTGTAATGCCTGTCTGAGTCAGAGAGAGGTGGCTCATTTGTAGCTTATTCAAAATGCAGTAGTCCGTCTTCTCACTGGGACAAACCACAGGGAGCATATTATGCCAGTATTGGCTTCTCTCCATCACAGCTACAGCTACAGAATTGATTTTAAAATTTTCATGCTTACTTATGAGGCTGTCCATAATGAGGCCTCAGCATACATGGGTGAACTCTTATGTCACCTATAAATGCTCCAAATAACAAGCGTAACAATCTTCTCCTTTATTCTTGGACTCAAATGCTTAACTTTTATTTCTTCGTTATCTCTCTCTTTTAGCTGTTATCATTTATTTTCTCTTTCTTTTATTTTTTCTTTTCTTATTGTTTTTCTTTCTGTCTCATAAACGAAAAATCTCTATATTATTTACGGTATTCTACCACACAGATATCCTGGTTCCTGCTGGGAAACGGAGAAGACAGCACATCGCCTCGAGCATTGAGAGGAACGTGAGGGAAAGTGCAGGCTGAAAGCAACTCTTTATAATGGCGGAGGGGAGCGAGAAGTGAAGCGTAGGTAGAAAGCACCTCTCCAAAATGGTGAAAGTAAGGAGGGAGAAAAGTCACACCAAAGGGAAATACTAAGTCCCTAGATATTACCTCTCATCTAAAAACGGTGCCAAATACACCTGTCCCTGTCAGCGTTGTGCTAGAGAGCACGAAAAGAAGAGGGTGTGACAGTGAACCCTGGTCAAGCCTAGCCTTAAATAGAGGCTTGACGAGGTGTACATCGTTACCTCTGATTGGGCAGTCTGGGAGTCATAGTTCTGTGAGCAGGCCGAGGAAAAGAATCACCCTCTGGCCCGGATGAAGGCAAGGGGCTGCCCAGCGCCTGTGATTGGTGGAACGGCACATGGCGGTGGTATTGGCCCCTATTGCCGCTTTTGCCAACACTGAACCTGTTGACAGCGTTGGATGAAGTGCTGGGTGGCCGGGACACCCACCTCCTGCTCCCGCTCGGGACATAGCAGGGGGGGGAACCTCAACTGGCACTCGAAGGGCAACATGCCCATAACCGAGTGACACAGCTTGTTGTGGGCATACTCAGCCCATGGCAATTTATCCACACAAGTTTTAGGTTTGCCCACCATTGACCTCCACTACAAAGGGGGGGTTTGGATCAGGAACCTAGAGGACTGGCAGTGATAGTAATCGTTCTTTAATGGCCTCAAAGGCCTGCTGGGCCAACCATGGCCAGCAGAACAGTCCTGGGGTCTTTCGGGTCAATGGCCATGTTCTTGGCGGGTTCCATCCATAATTCCCCATGAGAAATAATGAACCCCAGAAAGTTTACAGAGGGCTGGTGGAAGACCAACTTCTCCAGCTTCACATAAAGGTGGTGCTCATGAAGAAGCTGGAGGACCCGTCACACCGGGCAACGTGCTCAGACAGCGAGTTGCTGTAAATTAATATGTCATCCTGGTACACATAGGCATATTGATCTAATGCCTCACGGAGCACTTCATTAATGTAGCGCTGGAATACCACAGGCACATTGGCCAGGCCGAATGGCATAATGCGGTATTCATAATGCCCCCTGGGTGTGATGAACGTGGTCTTCCACTAATCCCCCTGCCATATTCTAATCAGGTTGTGGGTACTGCGAAGGTCCAGCTTGGTGAAAATTCTGGCCTTCTGCGGTGACTCGAATGCAGTTTGCATTAGGGGCAGGGGGTACTGGTCTTTTATTTTTGATGGCATTTAGCCCCTGTTAATCAATACAGGAACGCACGGTTCTGTCTTTCTTGGCCACAAAGAAGAACCCTGCACCCACTGCGGAATATGACGGGCAGATGAACCCCGTAGCTAGTGCCTCCTGAGTATACTCCTCCATTGTTTTTCTGTCTGGGCCTGAGAGGGCAAAGAAGTGACCATGGGGAGGGGTTGTCCCCGGCAGCTGGTCAATGCCACAGTCGTATGGCCAATGGGAAGGCAGGGCTTGGGCTTTGGTTGGGCTGAACACCTCGGCCAGATCGTGATAGACTGAGGGCATCCCTGCCAGATTGAGTGGTACCTGCTCCTCCTGCTTGGAGAGTCTAGGGTCTTCAACAGGAAGCATGAGGCATACCATCTTACACTTGGGCCCCTAGGCTAAGATGGATCGGGTGCCCCAATCAATCCCCGGATTGTGGCCTACAAGCCAGGGGTAGCCCAAGATAAGGGGCATGGCAGGCAAATGGATTATATAAAACGCTAGCCTCTCAGTGTGGGGCCCGATATGAAGGGTTAGTTCGGGGCTCTGATAGCGAATGGGACCAAACCCAATGGGCCGCCCATCGACCCCCACTATAGGGCAGGGGGTTGACAGAGGACAGAGCTGCAGCCCCAGAGTCTTAGCTAGGGTGGCGTCCATGAAGTTATTCGCTGCCCCAGAATCTACCCAAACCCATGACTCGAAGGGGGATCTTTTAGCCGAGAGGCTAGCCTTTAAAGCTAAACAGAATTTGGGGGTGCTAAGCTGGCCTAGTCCCTTTCCCCCACACTGGGACGGGCCCCTCCGTTTTCCCGAGAACACTGCGTGTTCCCCGGGGTCCGGGGTGGGGCCTGCCAAGTGGGGCCAGACCCTGCAGGGACTGACTGATCGCCCAGCCTAGGTGCGTTCACGGGCTCTTTGCTTTAGCCGGAGGTCCAACTGGCCAACAAGGTCATACTACTCGGACATAATGGTGGGTGGGTCACGGGTGGCTAACTCATCTTTGAGACATTCGCTGAGGCCATGGTAAAAAATAGCCTTCAGCACTGCTTGGTCCCACCCGCACTCTGCAGCCAAGGTACGAAACTTGATAATATAGTTGCTGACCGGTCTGAACCCCTGTAATAAGCCCAACAACACTGGACTGGGTTCCTTACCTGCCTTCGGGGCATAGAATGTGCCGCTGAGTGCCACCATAAATTCCCCAGCACCTTGACACTCTGGCGCTTGGTTATCCCACAGTGTGGTGGCGCACATTAAGGCCCTGTCAGAAAGTCGGGAAATAATATAGGCCACTTTGATCCGCTCTGTGGGGAACCGGGCTCGCTGGGGGAGCGATTGGTGGCTTGTGCATGTGAGAGGGGGCTGTCTGTGAGGTAGCAGGTGAGATGGTCAATAGATTTAGGCGCTCTGCGAGATCATCAAGCATCTGCTCATGCCTTTGCGAGGTGGTCTGCTGCTGCTGCAGGGCCCTGTTGACCCCTGACAGGTCCGCTGGATCCATTATTATGGTCAGATCCTACTGTTATGATCGGCCAAGGGGATAGGACCCAAGTGCGGTATGTCGGCCTGACTGGGGGGCAGGCTGAGACATGAGTGGGGTGTGCAAGTAAAACAAACCCTCTAAACACACACACGAACCAAAAGCCCCCATGAGGGAGACAGCACAAGCACCTTAACCCACTAGACTATTCTAGCAAGGCACTAAGTGTGCATGAAACTGGCGTAAAGGACTAAGAGGAGCCGCGCTATACCGGAAGCAGCTGCGCATCCCGGAACCTCACGACGTGGGTTCAAGGGATGAGAAATTGTGCTTGGTGACTAGTTAGCGGCCGGGTTCTCAAACGAAAATGCCACTTCTCTGGGTATATAAGCCTGAAGGAGCAGTAGAAGTGGCCAGGAGAAAATCCGGAAGTGCCGGTGCCCGAGAGATGGTGGCGCAGTGACATGTGGGATGAAGTGCGGGGGTTAAAGGGAAAAAACATAAGAATCGTGGAAGTGCAAGTCCAAACAAAGGTATATATTTATAAAAACTGAACAAAGGAAAAACACATATGGGACCAACTGAAAAGGAGCCACTTAGGGCTGACAGAAACCCAAATAACCAACCAAACAAGAGACCATTATTGGCTCTATAAATGCTCCAAATAATTCTCCTTTAGGAATGCTGCTTGGGCGACGCCTAGCGGCAGATGACGGTTCGGCTTGGCTCCCTCCGGCGGCAATTGCTGGAGTGAGCCGACCCCTAACACCAGTGGGTTAATGTTATTTTCTCTGGAAATGTGCCAACACAACTTCTCAAAGTTTTGTATGTCTGTGCTAAACATTTCACCAATGACTGTTTCTTGCAGAATATCTGAAAATTAAGTCTGGATCAGTACCAACTCTCCTTGACTCAACTACAAACCTCAGACAAGTAAGTCAACTAACGCTATATCATTTTGTTCCGTTGCTGTATTTGGTTAACTAACACTAGTTTGTTACCCTTAGAATGTGGCTGTAACATTAGCGTCAGCTCTGCAGTTAACAGCTAACAAGTATCAGCCCAGTTAGCAGGCTACTGTTGCTAGTGTAAAGTTAGGTAGCATCAGGTCTGTGTGTGAATACACACACTGTAACGCGAGTGTTGTACACTTCTTTGTTATTTGGATAATTGTTCTGCTGTTAGTGTTATGACGGGTGTAATATCTGCCTTTCCTCTCATTGAAATGACTATGAGTGAGCACGTCTGTAAACCAGGTGTTCAGTTGAGAATGGGCAAAATTACAGCAACGGGGATACAGGCACTGATCTCAACTGCTTGGATATCAAGAGAATGTCCCGAATCTTATTACAAACGAATACAATTGTAACAGCATACATAAACAAACCAACTAAAGTACTGTATCCAGACACAATATTTTAAACTAACCATTCAGAGATGTCCTGCTGTAGCCACTGAGTTTCAGCTTCTTCAGCTGCTTCTAAATAAGGATCAGATTCTGGGTCAAACTGAAAAGTTTGAACAGCTGTGTGTCTATGAGCCATTGTAATACACCCAACGTAAACATAAGCAAATGATACTGTGGCTGCCAGCTGGTCTAGGCTACTCCCCCACCCTCTACCTTGCTCCGCCTCTCTCCTCCTCATTATCATTTAAAGATACAGACACAGAAATGGCACGTCCTAAGGAAATCTCATTGTGGGACTGAATTGAAGTGGCTGTAATTCTGCACCAAGGCTGATTTTCAGGAAAGAGACTTCAGATACAGTATTAGGGGACCACTAAGGCCTATATAAAAGCATAAAAAAGTAGCATGTCATGGGATCTTTAAAAATGGGTTTAAAATGAGTGAGCAGAAACAGGAGGCAGTGAAGGTTAGACAAAGAAGGCACTGCAGTAACAGAGTGTCCTATGTGTATGTACCTACTCTCTGACAGACTGGAGAATGGAAAAGCAGCAGGTCATCATCAAGTGCTCGTGGAAAATAGTGCTGTTTCTGTTATGCCTTTGTCTAGCAGTGCAATACATAGCCATCCACCACATTCAGGATTTGCTCCCTGGACCATGCTCAAGCATCAGCCAATGTCAAAAATGCCCTGAGAAAGGTGAGTCACAACCCCTACAGTGCCATAAGTTTCAGGACTATGTTTGATATGTAGGTTATGATATGAATAGACTGTTTGGTTTGTCTGTGGGTGAGATGTATTCTTTGTAAGTTACTCATCATTCAATCATCTCCAGTAACCACATTGTCCTGGTCAGGGTTGCAGTAGATCCAGAGCCTATCCCAGGCAAAAAGCACATACCATGTGTGGAATGCCAGTCCATCACAGGGCAACATGAACATACAGTACATATCCACTGCACATTTTTGGAGGCTGGAGAAATCCCACACATACCTCTTAACTTATGTGAGAAATGAAATTAATATTTACCTTATTTGATGGCTTACAAAGATGCAACTAAAGTGTCATAGGGTTAATGGTCTTGCTCAAGGGCTTAGTGGCAACTTGGCAGTGCTGAGTTTTGAACGTACACTCTTCTAATCAGTAGCCTTAACCAAAAACAGCCAGACATTGTCAGGGTTTGACTTAAAATCTTAAATGATTAAGTTTTAAATAAAGCACAGAGTCAGAAACCCAAAGTGTCTCTCAGGGTCCCTCCACGTGCCCTAGAGTCACACGCATCAACTTATCATCAGTTGTAATTACACTTTGTGTTTCTGACTCTGCGCTACATTTAAAACTTGGCTGGCTGGTTTTTGATGCTCTTGCCACAATTGTTCTTGACAATGTAATCTTTAACATTATGCCACATTTGTCTCTATAAATGTCTTGCTGGTATTTGAGCTTATATACAGTCATTCTCTGCTTACTGGAATATTTTATGCTTTCAAGCTGTTGATGTGAGGTGTTTGATTAGAAAAACAAGAGGAATGAATGTTTTGTTGCTGAGCTCTATGTGGCCCATAAGCTCATAGAATCTTACGGTCTGCTTTTTTTAAATTTCCAGACAACTCTGTACCCACAAAGCATTCCAATGTCTCTGCTCGGAAACATATCCATATTTTTTCACAAACCCGCAGTGGTTCTTCCTTTACCGGCCAGCTGTTTAACCAACAGCCAGATATTTTTTTTATGTTTGAGCCACTTTACCATATCAAGCAGACCTTTGATGACTCCAACAATAGATTGAAGAAGAAATCCCTGGATAGAGCTCTGCAGGTGCTCAACAGGGAACTTCTCCTCAACCTATATACCTGTGACCTTAATTTTCTGGAGACCAACATCCAGCCAGAGCCTAAAGATCACCTGACAGATTCTGTCTTCCGTTGGAGGTCCAGCCATGCTCTCTGCTCACCACCTGTCTGCCAAGAGGGTATTAACGAGATTATGGAAGGGAAGCCAGATGAGATATGGTGTTACAAAAAGTGTCCAATCCTAAATCTCACCTTAGCCTCCATGGCTTGCCAGTCCAGAAGCCATGTGTCCATCAAGACGGTACGGATCCCTCGGGTCAGTGACCTTCGCCTTCTAACAGAAGACTCACGTTTAGACC
>JAOVVH010144566.1:900-14506 GCA_028566435.1 Scorpiodoras heckelii | reverse complement strand
ATTGCCCGTAGGTGTGAATGTGTGTGTGAGTGTGTGTTGGCCATGCAATGGACTGGCGACCTGTCCATGGTGTACCCTGCCTTCGCCCAATGATGCTGGGATTGTACCCTGCCTCCCACCATTTATATCATTCCCATCACACCCTCAAAACCAGTTTTTAACATGAAAAGGAGATAACAAGCAGGTCAGTTTAACTCAATTATGTAGTAAACATTCTTAACCATAAAATATAACTCTTCATAGCTTTTTAACATTCAACACATTACATATTCTTTCATGTTTTTACCATCAAATCATTATTTTCTGTTTTCATTAATGTACACTTTCATTTTAATGTGTGAAAAATCCATTTTAGATGTTTTTCTTTGGGTGGTTAAATGATTTTTTCAGCATATTGAACATTTAAAAAAAAATTGAACAGTTTTAACATTATTATGGCAGTAATGACATAATGATTTGGTGATGACATCAACGAAAAACATGCACATCATAACAGTCCAAAAAATATTTCCAAATCTTAAAGAAGCAAGTCTTAAAGAATCTTAAAGAAGTGTTATTTCCAAGAGACTCAAATGTAACCATGACAACATTAAACTAAACAGCAGAAAAATATCCAAACTGTTGGGAAAGATGGTAGACCATACAGATAACATGTTTGGATTATACCTTTATCTAAACAATGCTAAGTAAAATATGATTGCTTTCACACATGAAAATGAAAACTGTGAATGAGCGGTTCAAGTGAGAAAGGGAGAGAGATGGAATGTGTAGAGAGAGAGACTGCCAGAAAAAAAAGAGATAGTGAAAGAGTTGGGAGAGACAGCACGTGAATGCACTGTAATGGAATGAACCTACTTTAATTAATTTGCCTCCTTGACAAATCTCAGATCTCAACATAGGAGCACAGTTTCTCCCAGATATCCACTGGCAACAATCATGTGCCTCTTTGTCACTGGCTGAGGTGGTGGGGTAAGGCAAAGTAGATCATGTTTCCTGATACCACAGTATGTCATCCCGCTTAGGACAAAAGAAGAGGTTACGGAATACACGACTCATAGTTTCAACCAGAATAAAATCCTCTGCATCTACAGTTATGTGCAAAATAATAGCAGTGTGTTTAAAACAACTGAGAAAAAGTCAAATTCTCATAATAGCATTTATTTCCATATACACAAAGGCACTGGGAGAACTACACATTCAATTCCAAATGAAAACATGAATAAAATATCAATTGTTAAACTGAAAATGGAAAAAAAAGAATAGTAGGCTGTTCAAAAAAATAGCAGTGTCTGCATTTTCATTTTCAAACTCAAATATTTACAATATAAACTGACCTCAGTCTGACATCAAAAATGCTCTTTTTGATTCAAAACCCAAGAATGCAGAAGAACTGTGGAATGAAGTCCAGTCAGCTTGGGCTGGAATATCTGTTCACAAGTGTCAGATGTTAGTTGACTCCATGCCACACAGATGTAAAGCAGTTATCAGAAATAAAGGTTATACAACTAAATAAGCAGCTGAGTACTCTCCAGTTGATGTGCCCTAGAGTGTTGGTGAAAATCTGGTTCAGTATTGTAAGAATATATATTAGTGTGGTTTTACAGATTATACAAATTTTGTCAACAGCATATAACTGAAATTTATCTGGTGAATCTTCATGGTTCCAGCTGTTAGGGAACTAAGCTGTCTTTCTTTGTCATGCCATGTTCAGTGACATAGGACTTTTTTTTTTTTTTACTTTAGTTTGCTCCTTGGATAATCTCTTAAAAAGAACCTCTGCATTCGGCAGATCCATTCTCTTTGCAACAAGGGCATCTGCTGTCCTTTTAACAGCTGCCCCTACTCCATCTGCAGGGCCCTTGCCATGTCCAGCTTCAAGAAAATTCTGTGTTAACCTTTGGAATCCAAATTCGAATGGTACAGTTGAGAAAAAGAAGAAATTCTTCTTCAATCTGTACTGCATTGTGGGGTTATCACTAATGACATGGAGAGTGGTTACTGATGGAACTTGCTCCTTGAGGTAAGACAGCACAGGTGAGAGATGTGCCCAGACGCCTGAAGGGTCATGCCTCATTGAGGAAGAAATTGAACACACAGGCAAAATCCCTTTGGTTGTGTAGGCAACTCCACTGTGCAGAGAGATTTGTTTGTGTGACTCACCAAAATGAGGAGCTTGCACTTCAGATGAATATTTGCCAAGGTAATTTTCTGCAAAATCAATCTGAATGATGATTTCACCCTCATGCACATTCTCTTTGAGATGGTGTAGCGTGGAGTGCTGGTGCTAAATATTGAATGTGTGTCTTCCAAATTTCTCTTTTAAGGTTGTGTGAAATCCTTTAGGAGAATTTCAAGTGCTCCAAACATTTTTTTCAGTCACAGTAAGATGGACGTTGAATTTTTCTTTTGCCCCATCTTTGGTTGTACTTTCACATTCTTCAACTTTATGCCTCCAGCAGAGCCAGTGGATCTGCAGAGCACAGACAAAATATTTTGTTTCCAAAAGCTTTTCCTTACCGATGTCACACTCTCTGTACATGTATTGTTGACTTGTTGCAACATGAGTCTCTGAACTTTGTTGGTCATTATCACTTCATGGGGCAACAATTTGTCAGCCATAAGCTGAGTATTTGCATGTGTCTTTCCCTGCCTTTTGTGGATGGTGCAACAACCCAGAATGGATGATTTTTGCAGAATTCTGCATATGACTTTCTTATGTGGATGTTCCTTCTTCAGGAAGAGGTTATACAAGCTGTCATTGTTAGGAAAAACTTCTGCATTTTTATTTTCTTTCCGGTAATTGTCTCTCTTTTTTCCTGTGGATGTTCGGCTGTTGTCATCTTGCTCCAGAAATTCCTTAATTTTTTTGTCTTTGTATTTGTATTCATTTTATTTTTGTATGCTCTCCGGTAAAATTGGAAATCTGCTGGCTTGTCTTTGTTTCTGTGCATTATCTTGGAAGAGATTGTAATTATATATTGTTGTACTTTCTATCTTATAATGTCGTTGGCTCTTTAATTTCTTTGGTTAACTTTCCTTTGTCTTTGTTTGTGTCTTTGTTTCCGTTTTGAAAGTTGTGATATTGCTTTAAGCTTTCCTGTCTCTTTTCTGCTTTTGTATCGCTCCTTTTCTCTATCAGGATATTCCAGGTATTTCACTGGATTTCTTTATTTTTTCTGTATTCTCTAGACCTTTCTGCTGACATCTTGTGGGCCATACTGACTAAAAAGAGTGAAAATTAGTTTTAGGAAGTTATGCACATGAATTTCATTGTAAAATCACACTATTATGCTTATTTAGCTTTAATCTAAACAGTTAAAATGATACTGATGGTGAAACTGAAAACCTGTCATTACCATCACTAAGTGTCTTTACCATCACAACAAATTATGTGTTGGTAGTGACGTTGCGGCAGTGAAAATTTTCACTTTTTCAGTAAAAAAGATGCTAGGTAATGGATTTGCTAATGCTAGTCATGAGCTAGTATTAGATGCACTATAAAGGCATAAAAATATATGATCAGGAGGAATACATGATTAAATTATTCACATTTCCAGACATCAAAATGTCAGTTTTCTCTGATGGATGGCATGTGATCCCCTGCCAGTCTATGTTTCAATGGTTACAACATAAAAAGTTTTTACCTTCAAATAATTCCCTACAGAAATCATAGGCTGTTGTGGAAATGATGGCAATGTTGGGGACAATAATGTACTGTTAAAAAATATTCAAAGTTTGTATAGATATGAACAAAAATAATATATTGGGTGTTATTGTATATTATGTATTATATAAACATACACTGAAATTTTTTAATGAATTGATCACTTTTTATCAAGTCTGGGTCGGGGACAAGGCCAAAGTAGCAAAGTATTGGTGTTTGAAATATTTTAAAAAATGGAAATCATAATGATTTTGGTGCATAAGTTTTTTGGTGATGCAATAAATGGTATTTTTTAATACCCAAGCTATTTATTATAGAATAAAATATTTCTAACATGACTTTATAAGCTGGGTACATAAAAGTTCCTCTAATTGAAGAAATACTCTTATATGGTCAGTAGATGTCACTAATACTCAGTGTTTTGAAGCACAAGTATTAGTGCTACAGTACTTTGCATCAGTGCAGGAAGGGTACAGTGTTTCTCCGTTTCCATATCAATTATTTCAAATATTTGCAAATATGCAAGCGCAAACAAAGATAACTATAGGCTTAAGGGAGAGCATAGTAAGTTGTCATATTGTTCATATCTCCTACCTCCACCAACAAAGGTGCTAATTCAAATATTAAATGGCTGTGTTTTATGTGATTCAGGTTCTGAGGTAAATTTCCTGATTAATGTGGTCAGTCACTCTAATCTCAGATGAGTACAAGTAAAAAAAATGTCTCTTCACATTTGTGTAATAAAAGTGTGCATGTTAAAATTTCTATTTGTACATTGAGTGGAGGAAAGAATAAAATGAAAATTTTTGCAGCAGCCCTGTCTTGTGTTAACCTTGTGGTATAGCGACAGTTAGCACACGTGTCAGTTTTGGGCAAAGGCTTTGGAGCAAATTGTCACGCGTCACATTTGACAGCTTGTATATGAATTAATAAACAACTAAAACTTGCTAAAAAATAATATTATGATAATGTATAGCTACTGAATTTTTAATAACAGTATAACATTTTATTGTAAATTATATTTACATATTATTTAATAATTATTCATTCAGTTTTACTTAATTTTATTTTTATTACTATTGTTTACTAATTATTAATAATATTTATATAATATGATTATATATCACAAATAATTTTATTTATATAACATTATATATGTAGTAAGTATATGTGTAATGATCCCACACAAGCAGACGGAGTCAAGTGCAGTGTTTTTATTTTAACGCAGATGGCGGCAAAAATGACAAAACATGAGCACAGAGCGTGTAACCAAAAACAGCAAATGAGGGACACAAACTATAACAAAAATCCTGAAGTCTCTCAAACGGGGTCATGGGGAAGGCAGGAAAAAACACACGCTCTGGCTTCATGAACTAAAAGGGAGGACAAACAAACACGTTGAGAACTATTGTGCAGAAAAGACAAAAACACACAAAAAGGAAATAGTAAAAATGTGGTTCAAAACAGACAAAAAGGAAGAACAAAAATACTTAACTTGCAAGGTATAGATGGCAGAAACAAGCACGTAAGCAAGAGCTTTTAACGTTGATCCACGCAGGGCTTAGACTTCTGTCCTTTTATTGTTCCCAGCTCGGATCTTCGGCTGATTAGGGTCATGGCCACCAGGTGAGGCTCGTTGACCTCTAAAGGCAGAAGTAGTAGTTTTCCATTGTAGTTCTATCTGAGGGCACTTTTGGAGCCCTCTTGAGGTTACGGACGTAACAGAGCTCCCCTCCAAGGGGCTACCTCCAGGAGCCCTGGTTCTTTTCTTGGGTTGACCTGGCTTTCTTGTTGCTGGCTTGTGAGGGAACCTGTCATGGAACTCATGGAGAAGGAGGGGATCCAGGATGTCTTTGGCAGCTACCCAGGAATCTTCTTCTGGGCCGTAACCTTCCCAGGACACCAGGTACTGGATCTGCCCTTGTCGCTTCCTGGAATTCGAGAATCTTTCTGACTATGTAAGTATCTGACTCTAATCTTTGTACCTCATTGGTGGGTGGTGTTCCTCCCTCCTCCTCAGCTAGAGGACCTGGCTTAGCGGGCTTGAGTCAGCTTACATGAAATGTGGGATTTATCTTGCTATGGCGTGGCATCTGTACCCTGTAGGAGACATCATTAATTTTTTTAACAATGGGAAACGGACCAATGTACCTGGGGCTAAGCTTTTTGTTGTCCATCGGGTTGCCAAAAGCCTTTGTGGAGATCCATACTCGGTCACCGGGCTGGTACACCGGGGTGGGTCCCCTCTTCTTATCAGCTGCTTTCTTCATTTGGGTTATGGCTTTGGACAGTTGTTGGTGGGTGAGAGCCCACACTCCAGGGATACATTCCAGGGATATAGTGGGGGTTGATGGCCTAGAGTGACTTCAAAAGGTGTTAGACCTCTGGCTGAATGACGGAGTGAATTTTGGGCATATTCTGCACAAGGAAGATACTGGGCCCAGTCTTGAGAACGATGTTGGCAAAATAAATGCAGGAACTTGGCTAGCTCTTGGTTTACGCATTTGGCTTGACCGTTGGCTTGGGGATGATAACCTGAAGTCCGACTCACAGTGATGCCCAACTTATCCATAAAGGTGTTCCAAACTCGGGATGTGAACTGTACGCCTTGGTCACTAACAATGTCTTCAGGTAGCCCGAAATAACAAAATACCTGTTGGAACAGAATCTCTGCTGTTTCCATGGCAGTCGGAAGACCTGGGAGGGGAACAAATTTCACACTCTTTGAAAAATGGTCAACAATAACTAGGATGGCTGTTAGGCCCATACACAGAGGAAGATCTGTGAGAAAATCAATAGCTAAATGAGACCATGGTCTCTCTGGAATGGCAGTGGTAGCAGCTTACCTGCTGGTAGAGTGCGAGGCAGCTTAGCTTAAGCACAAGTGGAACATGATGTGACAAATTCTTGGATTTCTTGAGCCATGCGAGGCCACCAGTACTTTGTGCAGCTCCAGGGTATGCCGTGTACCTGGGTGTCCTGTTCCAGGTGTGACATGTGCCCAGGTAACGAGGGCCCCCTGCAGAGAGGCCGGTACAAACAGCTTACCCGGTGGGCCTTGAACATTACCTTGTGTGGATTGTTTGTCCCGGATCTGTTGATTGAGCTCCCAGACTATAGCTTGGAGAAACTTGGCATCAGGTACAATGGATTCTGGCTGGGGGTTCTCACGCTCAGGTTCAAACTGGCGTGACGGAGCATCTGCTTTCCCATTCTTGGTACCAGGACTATAAGACAAAACAAAGTTAAAGCGTGAGAAAAAAAGTGACCAGATTGCTCGACGTGGGTTAAGTCTCTTGGCCGCTTTGATATACTCAAGGTTCTTGTGGTCTGTGTAGATCATGATCGGGTGCTTGGCTCCCTCCAACCAGTGCCTCCATTCCTCCAGGACCAGCTTCATGGCCAGGAGCTCACGATCCCCAACGCCATAGTTCCTTTCGGCTGGTGAGAGCTTCTTCAAGAAGAAGTTTGTTCGGCCTCTGGATTCCACCTTAGGACTTTGGGTCCTTTCTTTAGGAGATCGGTGAGCGGGGAGGCTAACTGGCTAAAATAATGGATAAAGCGCCTATAGAAGTTTGCAAACCCCAGAAAACTTCATAGCTCCCTTACCGTGCGGGCCGCTCTCACTGAGTGACTGCCTCTACCTTTTGGCAGTTCATGGACATGCCTTCTGGGCCTACCTGATACCCCAGGAACTCTATTCGAGACTGGTGAAACTGGCATTTCTTTTTCTTGACATACAACTGATGCTGGAGTAGGCATTGGAGAACCTGACGTACATGTTTGACGTGGGTGGAGAGGTCTGGTGAGTAGATCAGGATGTCGATGTAGACGATGACACTGCATTCTAGGAGACCTCTAAAAATGTCACTGACAAAGTGCTGGAAAATGCTAGGAGCTGATGCTAGCCTATATGGCATAACCAAATATTCATAGTGACCTGTAGCAGTAATAAACGCAGTCTTCCACTCATCTCCCTCCCTGATTCTCACAAGATTATAAGCACTTCTAAGGTCCAGCTTAGTAAATACTCTGGCTTGGCGAAGCTGTTCTAAGGCTGATGGTACAAAAGGAAGGGAGTAAGGGTACCTGACGGTGATCTTGTTTAGGCCTCTTTAATCTATGCATGGACGATGCCTTCCTCCTTTCTTTTCTGCAAAAAAGATCCCAGCTGAGGCGGGTGAGGAGGAACGTCTGATGTACCCAAGTTTGAGAGCCTCTTGTATATAGTCCTCCATAGCTTGACGTTCTGGCAAAGAAAAAGCATAAACTTTATTATGTGGTGGAGTGCTTCCCGGGAGGAGGTCTATGGCGCAGTCATATGGTCGGTGTGGAGGTAGGCCTTCAGCCTTCTTCTTGTCGAATACCGCCAATAGGTCCTGATAAACGGAGGGAACATGGACCTGAATGTCGCTTTCCGGACTCTCCACCTGAGTGGTACACAAAGAAAGGGACTTAAGTTCTAAACAGTTATTAAAACAGTACAATATCTCTCCTTCTTTCCAGGAGATAGCTGGGTCATGAGTTCTCATCCAGTCGATCCCGAAAATGACTGGGTACTTGGGTGAGTCTATGATCATAAATGTGAGCATCTCTTCATGAAGCACACCTACTCTCAGGGTCAGTGGTGTGGTCTGGTGCGTGATTATGCCGGTTCTGGTGGGGGTTCCATCCACAGCCTTGACCCGAAATGGTGAAGGTAGGCATTGAGTAGGTATGCCGGATGCCTCTACTGTGGCTCGATCCATGAAACTGGCTGCAGCCCCCGAATCTACGAGAGCAGAGAAGGACAGAACAAGACTCTGAAAGATAATCTGTGCGGGGAGTACAAATTCACGAGGGGTTTGGAGGAATCCTCTACTCACCGTGCGCACTGGGGTGTGTGATTTAGATCGTCTTCGTCTTCATCTTCTCTCTTGGGCAGACAGACATAGTGGACCAATGATCATGGGTTCTGGGCGGCCGTGCCGGATGGTGTAGTGGCAGGCCGGGACTGCAGAAGGTTATCCAGTGCGATGGCCGTGGCGATGAGGGTGTGGAGTGTCATGTGTAGGTCTCGGCAAGCCAGTTCTCTCTGGACGTCAGCATGAAGACCCTGCTGGAAGACAGCCTTCAGGGCGGGCTCACTCCAGTCGCTCTCTGCTGCTAATGTTCTGAATTCCAACGCATACTCTGCCACACTCTGATCACCCTGAATCAAAGTCAATAACCACTCGCCAGCTCCTCGGCTGTCAGCGGAGTAATCAAAAACTTGGCAAAACAAAGTAACAAAGTCTTCATAGGTGCTTTCAAGCTCACCTTATTGATGCCAAGCGGCCGTAGCCCACTGGAGTGCCTTGCCACCAAGTAATCCAATCATGGTGGCCACCTTTTGAGAGTCCGTTAATCCACCATGTAACGTAAAGTAGAGTTCACACTGGAGGAGGAACCCTTTGCACCCTTCAGGGCAGCCACCGTATCGCTCTGGCAACGTTCGCGGAGCAGATGCTTTTGCCGTGGAAGCGCTTTCTATCCAGTGTTTTATCGCCTTCCAATGATAAAGGATGGCGCGAACCTCCTCTAGCTGCTGCGTGCTGTGCAGCAAGGCTTGCTGCACGTTAGCGCTGTCTGCTGACTCCATTGTGAGGCGGATCAACCTGTAATGATCCCACACAAGCAGACGGAGTCAAGTGCAGTGTTTTTATTTTAACACAGATGGCGACAAAAACATGAGCACAGAGCGTGTAACCAAAAACATCAAATGAGGGAAACAAACTCCAACAAAAATCCAGTCCAAAGCTCAGAAGTCTCTCAAACGGGGTCATGGGGAATTCAGGAAAAAACACATGCTCTGGCTTCATGAACTAAAAGGGAGAACAAACAAACAACACTTTGAGAACTATTGTGCAGAAAAGACAAAAACACACAAAAAGGAAATAGCAAAAATGTGGTTCAAAATGGACAAAAAGGAAGAACAAAAATACTTAACTTGCAAGGAATAGATGGCAGAAACAAGCACGTAAGCAAGAGCTTTTAACGTTCACCCGCACTGGGCTTAGACTTCTCTGTCCTTTTATTGTTCCCAACTCGGATCTTCGACTGATTAGGATCATGGCCGCCAGGTGAGGCTCGCTGACCTCTAAAGGTGGAAGTAATAGTTTTCCGTTGTAGTTCTATCTGAGGGCACTTTTGGCGCCCTCTTGAGGTGACGTCTTATCTAAAAGCTGTTAAAAAACATATTTGATTAATTCCATTTATACAGTTTTTTTTGTTAAATCATGACACATTTTAATAAACAGTTTATTCTTGTAATTTTAATATAATTTACTGTCATTTTGAAATACAAGGGAAAACTGATTTTTTTTTTTACACTGGACCTTTCACATTTCACCAATTGACTGACAGAATTTGACCAGTCATACAACTCTTTCCACAACCCCTTTTGAAAAGTCTTTGATATGGCATCATTTGGGTTGGATTTACTGAAAGTCTGGTATGACATCATTTGCATTTTAAAAATGCATCAGTAGTCTCAGGTACATTTTGTGCAGTTTTGTAAAAAAGAATTGGCTAGATGTTTTACTAAGCATTTTGAACAATCTGCTACAGTTCTTCTGGAACTTTGTCACACTTGCTTCTGATTTTGCAGGTAAAACTGTAAATACATGTAAAACTGTTTGTGGCAGCAGGAGCGTGATCAGGCACTGATCTGGCAGTGGGAAACATGCCTCATATTAACTAACGAATTTCTCCCATGTGTGTGTGTGTGTCTGTGGATGAGTGTGTGTGTGTGTGTGTGTGTGTGTGTGTGTGTGTGAGCGCTCAAGAGAGCACAGACCAGAGAGAGCTGAAACATGACGCTTGAGTGTGTGGGTGTAGGTCGCACTTAGTGTTAAAATAAAAAGTGCTCAAAAGCAAAGGGTTTTTTTTGTTTGTAAACTAATATACCCCTCATGTTAAGGTCTCCTGAGCTCCTTCCTTTTGCTACACTGGTGTCAAAACCCAGGAATAGGACATGGAATCCATGTCACTAGTATCCAGTCCCTTATGGCCATGCAGAAGGTCCAGACAAATGCCCTCCTATCGCTATGGGATGACCATGAGCACTGCTTCCACACCCTACTTGCAGCACATACGCATTATGGGAATGTAATACTGCTGAAACATTGCTGGAGTTCCAAACATTGTTGGAACTAACACAAAAGTGTCACAAATAGGTATAAGCCAAAATTTGTGAAACACCGCTTTCATGGAACATGAGAATCAAGGAAATCTGCCAGTATCCCTTGGTTAAGTCCAGCATCAAATAAAAGTGAGCAGCACCTAACCAATTGAGAAGTTTATCAAATTTGGGGCATGGGGTGTGTTCCCCATGTTAGGTGCTATTTAAAGATCATTCTGTGTGTTGAAAATTTTATCAACATGATGTGCTGTCAGAAAGTGCTGACATGAAGAAGCATGTATAGATAGCCTTAAGATAAGGCTATTCTCTCAATGTCATTTTCAAACAGTTTGGACAAAAGACTCAAATCTCTGGCCAAATGATGTGTGGCAATGTAGCTTACAGCAGGTTATGGACGCTGAACTGCTGGACGACCAGGTGGTGGCTTTATAGATAATTAGAGGGCAAAGTTGGTCTGTTAGGATGGGACAGTATCCATCCCACTCAGGAAGTTTCTGCTCTCATTCCTTGTAGCATAGCTCATAGTCTCAGTACAGAACTAGTTAATCAATAGCAAACCAGAGCCAAGGCCAGGGAACAAACAGGCTAAACCAGGTATCCGCTAGCTGCACTGAGTTGTCGCTCAGGTTCCACCATACTGAGACTGTGTCTGTTCCCTGAGCTAAAGAAAAATATAGAAATACTCAGAAAGTTTGTTTTAGTAAGCTAATTAACATAAAATTACACAGCCAGCAGCTTTGATATGAAGATAGGACTGTTAAATATTAGATCTCTTACATCTAATGCTCTTATTGTTAACAAATTTATTACAGATCAGGAGTTTAATGTACTGTGTTTAAAAGAAACATGGATTAAACCAAATGAATATGTAGCATGAAATGAAGCTAGTCTTCTGGGATACAGTTACATACATCAACCTTGTATAACTGTCAAAGGAATCGGCATCGTAGTTATTTATTATTATAATCTAGGTGTCACAAAAACATGGACATAAATTCAATGCCTTTGAAGTATTCAACAGTAACATAACACACACAGCCATCTGTTGATTCCTCTAATTATTATTTACAGATCCCAGGGCTGTAATCGGAATTTCTTTGTGAATTTAAAGATTTCATGTCATAGCTGGGTCTTTCTTTAGACAAAGCAAATATTCATTTTGATAATCCATTTGTGTCCATTCTAGACTGAGTAGGAGTAAATCAGAATGTAATAGGACCCACTCACAACGGTGGTCACACACTTATTGTAATATTAACATTCAGATGAAATACAGAAAATATAGTTACATTTTCACAGTCGTATTATTTTATCTCATTTAAATTTGTCTTAGTCATAATATATGCCCTTTACCACACTATCGTGTCAAAAATACATTCACATAAGCTAATGCACATAGTTTTACTGGTAATCTCCGAGAATTATCAGGTTTGATTGGACTGCCATCTAACTTCACAGAAACTGATCAAGTGACTGAATGCTTCACTATTTGTCAATAATGAGTCAATATTTCTGTATACTCTAGATAATATAGCTCCTCATGTTTGGATTTCCCCATTGTATCAAGAGCCAAAAGTCACTGGCTATAGGTAGGCCCTTTAATAGAGCCGCTTAAATACAGTGGCACTGTTTTAAAACCTTTATCCAATTTACCACCTCTTGCTGTGTTTCGAGGTGGTAAAAATACCACCAGGTGTACACAACCCTGATAAAGCATTAAGGCCAGTGTGGTGCCAGTGTGCATTGTTCTGGCAACTGGCTTACAAAACAAACGTGTCAAAATTCATTTTTTTTTACTTATTACTGTAAATTTGTGTGTGAATGCTAAGCAAAGCAGGACTAACTTAACAATGTATCACTTTCTTTTTTGGTCCAGGCCAAGGGAATCAAAGAACTAAAGTATAAGCACACCCTTAGTTGGCCTTAGTTTGACACCATTATTCATACTATTCTCTTTCAGATTAGAAAATGTTGTTGGAGTTAAGGGAATGGCTCTTCTGGTTCAGGTCCTATTTGGCTAACTGTTACCAGTTTGTAGATGTTAATGGCGAGTTCTCCAATATACTAAGGTAAAATTTGGTGTGCCAAAAGGTTCTGTTTTAGGCCCATTGCTTTTTTCTTTATATATGCTACCTCTGGGTAAAATGAATCATTAACACAGTATCAGCTTCAACTATTATGCTGATGATACATGGGTATATGTCTCAGCAAAGCCAAATGAGTAACACCAGCTTAATAAAGTTGAGGAATGTGTAAAAGACATTAGACACTAGATGCTGAATATTAATTTCCATCAATTTTAAAATTTGTTCATATTTAACAAATAGAATGAAGTTCATTATTGAAAACACTGAAAATCTTTTCTTTGTCTTTTGTCTGTTACATAAAGTTTCAAGTGAATTTAAAAAAATGACAGATTTCAGTTTTCATAGCATTTTTACAAAAAAGTGTCCTAACTTCTGGAAATGGGGTTTTTGCCAGATTCACCAAAACACTCCAGAAACAGCACCCCTTAAATGGATATGTTTTGTGAATACCACCTTGCAGAACCCTAGAGTGGGTCAAGGACAGAATACTTTTTTTTTCCATATTGATTTTGTATAGCCTTTTAGATTAAAAATCTCCATGACTTACTAATAAGGCTGCTAAGTATATTGGGGGAAAAACTTTTTGAAAGACTGGCTCTCTCTGTCTCTCTCTCTCTCTCTCTCTCTCTCTCTCTCTCTCTCTCTCTCTCTCTCAGCATCCCCGTGCTCTCCTCCGCCTTGCCTTTAATCCTT
>JAOVVH010144493.1:2295-14536 GCA_028566435.1 Scorpiodoras heckelii | reverse complement strand
TGTGTGTGTGTGTGTGTGTGTGTGTGTGTGTGCATGTTTGCTGAGCCCAATAAAGACTTGAAAAGTGGCAGCTTGCTTTGAAGTGAAGCCAAATAAAAGCATGCAGTTCTACTCAGCCTACCTATCCTAATGTCATGTCTTGTTACATTGGTTCTGAAACCTGGGAGCCCAAGGAATATGTGGACATGGAGCCCACAACACTGTGCAGCCCCATTCAGTCCCTCGCCACCCAACAGCAGTCTGTCACTGATATGCTTCATACTCTGTGTGAAGCAGTTTGAGTGGCTCTGGCTAGCCCTGCTCAAGGAGCAGACAGAAGACTGGAGGTTGCTGATGAATCTGCTGCAGACCTGGGGTGCTCCAGCGACCCAGCGTGCCTCCTCAAATGCTGTGTCTCCCCTCACCTTAGAGATGATGGGTCCTCAGGATGATGTCAAGGCTTTCCTGGATCTATTTGAGATTGTCGCCAGAGACTCTGGCTAGCCCAAAATGGACCAGCCATGACCGAAAGCAGCAACAACAGCAGTCACTGAAGTACAGCAAGGCCGGCTGTTTGCCTATGCACACCAGCTGTGTGATGCCTGCCAGAAGTGGCTGCTTGCAGGGGACTGCAACACTGTCAATGCCGTCATCCTTGAACAGTCACTTTACTGTCTAGAAGAATGGCAAAGTGGGTTGTGTGCCATCAACCAGCATAACTGAAAGAGGCTGTCATGATGGCAGAGGGCCATCTGTCCACGTACTCTGGGATGGAGGAGCTCACACTATCCACAGGACCAGCTCTGTCTCCTCCTTTCCCTCCCCTCCCTCCCTTGGGGATTTTCAATTGGAGCAGACATATGATGAGACTCTCTGGCATGCCTATGACCAAGTGAGAGCAATTGAATGTCAGTGGCTCCCACCTGATGCAGGACACTCAAACACAAGAAGTAATTGCACAGTTGTTAGTCCCAAAAAGCCACCGGGAACTGGTATTCCAGGTGGCAAATTATAATCCTATGTCAAGGCATATAGGCTATGACAAGACTCTTAGCTCTCTAATGGCTTGTTTCTATTTCCTGGGCATTCATGGTGAATCTGCAGGTCACCCCAAAAGCACCTTTGCACCCTCTTCAATTAAGTGAGGTCTCCTTTGAAAGAATTGGAATGGACCTTGGGCCATTAGAATGGTCAGCACTGGGGCACCGCTTTGTGCTAGTCATAGTGGAATGCACAATGTGATATCCCAAAGCAGTGCCACACCACACATAGTTCTGTGGAAGAAATACTGAGAGAACAAGGCACTATAGTTATGTCACACATGCTGCGCAAACTTACCAAACTGTTCCGCATTAAGTTGATTTGCACTAGCCTTATCTTCTTCAAACCGATGGGCTGGACGAATGGTTTGATAGAGCTCTAAAAAACACGATTTGTGAGCTTGTTAAAGACACACATAATTGCCTTGAACCTCTGTTATTTGCAGTCTGAGAGGTCCCTCAAGGTCCCTCTCCCCATTTGAATTGACCCACAGCCATAGGCTTCACAGTGTCCTAGACACTGTGAGGTAAAATTGGGAGGAGGGACCTTCAGGTAGTAAAAGCGAAATTCAATACATTCTTGACCTGAGAGCAAAGCACCACACTCTGGGTCACCTAACACAGGACCATTTGCTCCATGCTCAAGAACATCAATCCTGGCTGTATAACAAGGATGCTCAGCTATGAAAGTTCACAGTGGGAGATAAAATGTAATGATCCTACACTGAGAACAGGAGTCAAGTGCAATAATTATTAGTACAAGCAGGCTGTGACAAACACACAAAAAGGATGATGCAGAGTGTGGAGGCAACAAAATGGGGAATAGGACCAAAAACATAAACACGGCAGTCAAAAGCTCAGAAGTTTCACTAACGGTGGGACAAACTGAGGAGAGCACTCCACACTCTGAAACATAGAACAAAATAGACATAAATACAAAAGAGTAAGAATTAGAGTCCACAAAAACATACAAAAATACAGAAGAGTTCAAAGATATGTACAAGTACTAAAGTCCATAATGGCAGATGCGAAGCGAGAGTAGTCCAGCTTTCATGTTGATCCACGCTAGGGAGAGCTTTCTCTGTCCTTTTGTTTCCCCCAGCCCGGGCTTTGGGCTGATTACTCTCATTAGGCTCAGGTGCGATTAATCGCTGCTGCACGCTGGGAGTTGCAGTCCCAGCCTGTAGTCCTCTCGTGGGTGACAACCTTATAAAGTCCTTATATTACTACCTACATCAAGCTCGAAATTACACAGGTCCCCTGTAGCAAAAATTCAAGTGATTTCACCTATGTGTTCTCTGCTTGACCTGGGCACACTGACCTGATAGAACACCACATTGAGATTCCCCCAAGGGTAGTGGTTCATAGTTGTCCCTATAGCCTTCCCAAAAATACCTGCTTGAGCTAGGTGCAACTGAGGAGTCACACAGCGAGTGGAGCAGTCTTGCAGTTTTAGTCCCCAAATCAGATGGGTCAGTCTGCTTCTGTGTTGAAAAATCATTTCTATAGAAAAGTCAATGTAGTGTCTAAATTTGATGCCTATCCCATTCCCTGCATTGATGAGCTGCTCAATTGGTTAGGAACAACTTGCTTTTTTGACAAGGGACACTTGACACTTTCAACAGATATTGGCAGATCCCCTTAACATAAGTATCTCGTGAAAAAATGGTGTTCTCCACACCATTTGATTTACACTAGTTCATCACACTTCTGTGTGGGCTATTCAGGGCTCTCGCTATGTTCTAACAATTAATGGACAAAATTTTGTGCTGTCATAACACATATGCTATGGCTTATCTAGACAACATTAATATTTTTTGTAATGTCTGGCAACAGTATCTACAACATCTGCATGCCATCCTAAAATCGCAGACATGTGGGGCTCATGGCAAACCTGAAAGTTTGCAATTGGCCAAGTGGAGGTGAGGTATCTGGGCTTCCACTTGGGTCATGGACTGTTATGTCCCCAAATTGATAAGACGGCAGCAATTGCAGCCTGTCTCGTATAGAAGTTGGAGTGAACTTACACTGTGTTGTAAGTCCACTAAAACCCCTAAACAAGACAACTCTCCTACTGGAGATTATTACAAAGGGGGTACATATTACACATACCTAATGACAAGTGAGACAATTGACAAGTCCGCTCCAACCACCAGCTGGCAACATGCTGGAGTACCCTGACCTCCAGTGGGCAATCCTGCAGAACAACACCACCAGCATTTCTGCATGCTCGAGTATGGCACAGCCAGTCGACCCTTTGCCTTCAGCCAGTGAGATGCCTGCAGGAGGTGGCTGCTTGCGGGGGACCATGATGCAAAGTGAGTGATGGAACAGGTGGTGCTGGAGCATAAGAAGGTAGCTGAGTTGGTGGAGGACCATGTGTCAGCATGTCAGGAGATTGGCAAATCCCCCACTATGCCTTCTCTCTCTCTCTCTCTCTCTCTCTCTCTCTCTCACACACACACACACACACACACACACACACACACACATATACACACACACACCTTTCCTGTTCTTCCTTCCCATTCCCCTCCAGTACCAGTGCCGTGGAGGAGGGGGCCAAGTGAGAGTAATCGATGGTCAAAGGGTTTTCCCCGACACTGCACTATCCTACCCATATTTTGCCATTATTAAAGATAGGTCATACTGAGTGATGCAGGACACTCACACACAAATATTCTTACCCAGCTGTTGGTGTCTAAGAAACACTACAGGCGGCTCATCTTAATCTCATAATGGGGCATTTAGGACAGGATAAAACACTTTTCTGTCTCACGGCCCATTTCTATTGGCCAGGCATTCATGGGGATATTCGCAGGTGGTGCAGGGCATGCCACTAATGTCAGCAGTTGAATCCGGCAGCCACCCCAAAAGTGCCATTTTGCCCTGTTCTAGTAATCAAGATCCCATTTTAAAGAATCAGAATCATCAGGCCATTAGAATGTTCAGTTCAGGGTTATCACTATGTATTAGTCCTTGTGGACTAGGCAGCATGATACCAGGAAGAAGTGCTGCTTCCAGCACGCAGTGCTCTCCTGGGTCAGGATCCTGAAAGCGATCCTGAAGGATCAGGGCACAATATTAATGTTACCCACACTTCACAAACTGTAAAAACTGATGGGTTTTAAATCGATTCATACCAGTGTTTATCATCTGCAAACAGATAGCTTGTCAAGCGATTTAATGGAGCACTTAGGAACATGATTCATAAGTTTGTTCACAGTACAGTAAAGGGATAAGTGGCTTGAGCCCCTGTTATTCACGGTCCAAGAGGTCCCGCAAGCCTCCATGGGGTCCTCCCCATTCAAATTACTATATGGCAGTAGACCTCACGGCATCCTAGATGTCTTGAGGAAAATCTGGGAGGAGGGACCTTAAAGAGTAAAAACAACATTCAGTATGTTCTTGACCTGAGAGCAAAACTCCACACACTGGGCACACTAACACAGGAGAATTTATTACAGGCTCAAGAACGACAACCCCAGCTGTATAACAGGGACACTAGCTTCACACCAGGAGATAAGGTCCTCATTTTACTGAAAACATCAAGCTCTAAATTACTTGCGAAATGGCAAGGGCCATTTGAGGACACATGATGAGTAGGGGATGTTGATCAAGCGACGCACACAGACGGGGGTGGTGTTGCAATGACCTCGTGAAAGCATGGAGGGAAACAGAATTAGCGGCATTGGTGATAATAGTCCCTTAGAGGGATGAGCTGGGACTGGAACTAAATTTAAAATTGGTGAAAAAATTTATTCTGGTCCCAACTGAAAGCCACCTCTATCCCTCTGAAGCTGCCAATGTTGTGAAAATCTAGCAGGAATTTTTCTGTGTTCTCAGCTCTGCCTGGGCACACCTATCTCATAGAGCACCATGTTGAGATACCCCCCTGGGTAGTGCTCAAGAGCTCACACTGTGAATGAAGCAGTTTGTGGTTTTGGTTCCCAAACCAGATGGGTCAGTTCTGTGTTGACTACAGAAAAATCAATGTGTTTTCTAAATTTGATGCCAATCCCATGCCCCAAATTTAAGAACTGCTCAGACAGTTTACTCGACACAGGCCTTAACCCATATCGAGCATGGCCGGGAGCTCCTCCCTGACTACCTTTTTTGTGTTCAGGGAGCCGGTAGGGGTAGGTGCAAACTACGACCCCCAGGGGCGTTTTAATGTGGTAGTGTATGAGGTCAGTGCGCCCGGGCAGAGCAGAGAACACGTCGGAGAATTCCTCCTGGATCTGCACGACCTCAGCGGCTTGGGCAGAGGAGAGGTGGCTATCAATTGGGACCGGAATAAACTCAGTGGCCAATTTAACATTTGGTTCTGGTCCCAGTTCATCCCTCTCGGGAACCACCGTCGCCAACGCAGCTGATTCGGTCTCCCTCCATAGTTTTAGGAGGTTGACATGGTAAATTTGGCATGCCCCCCCCCATCCATGCGCACTACCTCTTAGTCAACGTCCCCGACTCGCCATGTGACCTCAAAGGGCCCTTGCCACTTGGCAAGCAATTTAGAGCACGACGTGGGCATTAATACAAGCAATTTATCTCCCGGAGTGAAACTACGCAGCTGTTATACAGCTGGGATTGACGTTATTGAGCCTGCAGCAAATTCTCCAGGGTTAGCGCACCCAACGTGTGGAGTTTTGCTCTCAGGTCAAGAACCTATTGAATTTCGTTTTTACTCTGTGAAGGTCACTCCTCCTATGGTCTACGTCCATAGAGCAGTTTGGATGGGGAAAACCCCATGGAGGCTTGTGGGACCTCTCGTACTGCAAACAAGAGAGGCTCAAGCCACAGTCCCAATTTTTCACGAATCATGTTATTAAATCATGTTATTAAATCATTCGACCAGCCCATCGGTTTGTGGATGGTAAATGCTGGTACGAATCGATTTAATCCCCAACAGTTTGTACAGCTTGTGGAGTGTCTGTGACATAAACGTAGTGCCCTGGTCCATCAGGATCTCTTTCGGGATCCCGACCCGGGAGATTACGCTGAAGAGTGCTGTCACAACACTACGTGCTGAGATGTTGCGCAGCAGCACTGCTTCTGGGTAACGCGTTGCGTAGTCCACAAGGACTAACACAAAGCCGTAGCCGCGTGCTGACCATTCTAATGACCCCACGATGTCCATGCCAATTCTCTCAAATGGGACCTCAATTAATGGAAGCGGGCGCAACGGCGCTTTTGGGGTGGCCAGGGGATTCGCTAACTGACATTCGCGACATGCCGCACACCACCTGCGTACATCACCGTGAATGCCCGGCCAATAGAAACAGGCCATGAGATGGAGAAGTGTCTTATCCTGTCCTAAATATCCCGCCATCGGATTATAATGAGCCGCCTGGAATAGCATTTCCTGACGGCTCCTGGGCACCAACAACTGGGTGGTCACTTCCTGACTGTGAGTGTCCTGCGTCACTTGGTAAAGCCTGTCTTTAATAATGGCGAAGTCATCACGCATCTGCTTGAGGGGGAAATCCCCAATGGGGAATTCCTGGAGGGAGGGGGGAGTAGGCCCCACCTCTGCCTCCGTGTCAGGGTGACGATGAGCTGACGTCGACGAGGGGAGCTCCGCTTCTCCCGCGAGCACTGCATGTCTCCTACGCTCATCTAAGCTTGGGCAGGACCCATCCATGCAAATTCCCCTCAACAGTCTAATAAAACCAGGCCAATTCGTACCAAAAATTACCGGATGGGAGAGGCGGGGACTAACCGCTGCCTCAACGCTATGCTTTTCTCCCCTGAAATCTAGTATGATGGGAACTACAGGATACTCATGAATATCCCCATGCACACATTTAACCTTCACCTTTCCCACCACTTGCTGCATTTTCCCATGCCCTGCCTTGAACCAGGCTTTGGTGGATCACAGTTTGGCTGCATCCTGAATCCACCAAGACCTGGTGTGTAGCCCCTTGTACTCTTACCGGTATTGCGTACGTCCGAGCTTGATTGGGGGAGGAATGCGTCACGTCAGGGATCCAGACCACTGCTCCGACCTCCATCACGGGGCACTGGCCCTGAAAATGCCCAGGGTCCCCGCAGTGCCAGCAGCCTGTCCCAGGCGTCCTACTGGCACTCATGTGGGCAGATCCCCGCACCTGTGCCACAGACACGGGAGGAACAGGAGAGAAGGGGGGGACTTGGTCTTGGGCATGTGGGTTGGTTTTGGGGGAGTTAGCCCCCGCCGCGGCACCAGGACCGGTGGGGAGGGGGTGGGGGTAAAGGTTAGGGGAGAAGGAGAGAGAGAAAAAGAGGAAGGGGGGAAGAAACAGCGGGGGATTCCCCAATCCCCGGGAACGTCGACACATGGTCCTCTGCCAGCGTAACAGCATCCTTCAACGATGCGGGGCGGTGGCACTGGACCCACTCCGCGGTTCCCGTCGGCAGCTTGGCGATGAATTGCTCCAGTGCCACCTGCTCCACGATCTCCTCGCGTCACGGTCCCCCACGAGAAGCCACCTCTGGCAGGCGTCATGCAGCTGCTGGGCGAAGACGAAGGGGTGGCCAGCTGTGCCGCACTCCAGCGAGCGGAAGCGTCTCTGGTGTTGTTCTGGAGACTGCCCGACACGCTGCATGATTGCCCGCTGCAGGACCGGGTACTCCATCATGCGGGCGGCTGGCAGATGGTGAGCGGCGAGTTGGGCCTCCCCTGACAGCAGTGGAAGGAGACGGGCGGCCCACTGATCCTTGTGCCAGCCCCACCCCTCCGTAGACCGCTCGAAGAGTTCGAGGAAGGCTTCCGCGTCGTCTTGGGGCCCCATCTTGGGAAGTGTCAGGGGAGGTACGGATGTCAAGGCCGCCACGATGGAGGCTGGGGCACCAGGAGTGCGCAACAGGTCCCGCAGCGTCTGCCGGTCCGCCACCTGCGCGGCGAGCAGGGCCTGGAACCTGCGCTCATGGTCGTTTCGCAGAGAGTGGAAGGCATCAGCCTAGGCCTGTTGCATGGCTGCGAGGGACTGGATGATGCGGCCCAGAGGTGAGGACTCCATGTCGGCGTTCTGATGAATTCCAGGGTTTCGGCACCAGTGTAGCAATGACACAAGAGAGACCAGTGGGGAAACACAAACAAGCTTTATTTTCGGCAAAAATAAACTGGCTTTTCAGCCTTTAAACTTTTACACAGCTCTTCTCGAGCTCTCCTTCTCTCTCTGGCTCTCTCTCTCTCTCTCTCTCTCTCTCTCTCTCTCGCTCTCCTCTGCCGGGCATTTAACCCCTCACTCACTGCACACACACACACACACACACACACACACACATGCACGTACACACACTCACACGGAAGGAAACAACAGGTAATTATTAAAGGGAAATATTGGGCAGGTGCGGGTGATTACCTTTTTCGGATGCTCTCAGCTCCGTCTCTCATTGCCAGATCCCGCCAGATCACACACGCACTGCCACACATATGTATACAAATCTCTTTAGAACTTGCCATCATGTGCTGCTATTTGAGACTTTCTAGCCTGCTTCACATTGTCAGACTGGTTCTATTTAAGTGATGATTAGATTCAACAGGTCTGGCAGTAATCATGCCTGGGTGTGGCTACTGAAATTGGCAATAAAGTAGTCAAGTGAATTTGATTAACTAGTTGATTTAGTACAGCTGAATAGCATTTTTCTTCGATAAAAGAAATCATCAATTAAATGGCATTTTGTGTTTAGTTGGGTTACCATTGTCTAATATTAAAAGTATTTTGGTAATCTGGAACATTCCAGTGTGACAAATATGCAAAAATAGAAGAAATTGTAGAAAACTGAAGAAAATGGTTCTAGGAGACTGGGTGTACGTTCTGACCACACCAACTGCAGTAAAAGAAAACTGTGGTATCATTTGAACCACTGAACCATTTGTTCGAGAGCTCCTGAACCAGACTGCTCCTTAAGAGAAATATGACAGGATCTGAGAGCAGCTGTGGAAGAAGAAAATAGGTTTTTTTGCCCATCACTGGAGATTGACTGGATGTAGGACTCCTTAAAGTAAAAACATAATTTGAATCATGGCCCTATGAGTTTTTCTTGCACTATTGTATTTTTTAATTAGTGTAATAAAAGATTTTAAGTGAAAGTAAGTGATTACTGTATATTATTTATATTCTTTTATTATTATGTTAAGAGTATCATGATCAAGGTATTGATTGTTGTGATTTTATAAGGCACAAAGTGGGTGAGGTTATGTGGGAAATTTTGTTTAGATGAAATTTGTTCTCCAGTGCTAACCCAACAAATTATTATGTTACTCTGGGTGTTAATTTTGTCTTTTTTGAGAAATTGAACTGTGTGTGTGTGGGGGGGGGGCACGGTGGCGCATAGTGGTGGATAGCGCTGTCGCCTCACAGCAAGAAGGTCCCAAGTTCAATCCCCGGGTGGAGTGGTCTGGGTCCTTTCTGTGTGGAGTCTGCATGTCCTCCCCTTGTCTGTGTGGGTTTCCTCTGGGTACTCCGGTTTCCTCCCACAGTCCAAAGACATGCATATTAGGGTAATTGGTGTCTCTAAAGTCCCCCTAGTGTGAGAGTGTATGTATGAATGTGTGTGTATGTATGTGTGTGTGTGTGTGTGTGTGTGTCCTACGATGGATTGGCGCCCTGTCTAGGGTTGATCCAGCCATGCGCCCTATGCTGCCGGCTAGACACCGGCTCTGCCGTGAAATTGGAAACAGGCTAATAAGATTAGGGACGTAATTAAATGCAAATTCATTATTCAGATTGAACAGATCTCAATCGGATTCAGATTGAGCAGACTGAACGCATCCTAAATGAAAATGAACACATATATGGTCACTAGGTGGCGTATTCTTTAAGTTTGAGTTTTTTAAAAGAAAGCTTTGGAAAAAGCTTCACAATACATGTGGATCTCACAGGACAATCAAAAAAGTCATGCAAGTGTTAAGGTTCTTCCTTAAATGTAGATTTAATTTAATTAATTTTATTTACTTTACACCATCAGTCCCAGAAAGAGCAATGCATATTTTTATTTATAAATGTACAAGAAATCAAGAATCAGACCTCAGAAGCTAAGTCTCTAAAGCCAAAAGTGTGTGTGTGTGTGTGTGTGTGTGTGTGTGTGTGTCTGTGTGTCTGTGTGCATGTTTGTGTGCGCTTTTTACTGTCTTGCTCAGTTTCTCATCTTCCTATCTCACATCCTGTGTGTCACGTACCCAGTGTGATTCAGCCTACAGTGTGGGTATGTCTGTATGAATGTGTGTGTATGTGTGTATGTGTGTGTCTGTGTGTGTGTGTGTGTGTGTGTGTGTGTTTCTGCGTGCATCCTACGTCATCCTGTTCCGCTGAAATCGTGGCCTCACACACAAAGGTGACACATATTCAGTCTCTCTTGAGTCGAACACACATTAACACCTTTAAGCTGCACCTTTAACACGAACACACGTACACGTACACGTACACACACACACACACACACACACACACACACACACACACACACACACACACACACAAAGAGAGAGATGACTTGTTACTTTTGTCACACACTTGTGAGCAGCTCTCTGTTAAGTTAGGATGATTGCATCCAGTAAGTATATATATATTCTATAATGTAACCGTTCTGTGTGTGTGCGTGTGTATGTGTGTGTGTGTGTGTTTTATTCCTCTAACAATCTTTTTTCACTTTTTGGTCATATCTGTTTCTTTCTGTATCTGAATGGTGGTTGTCACTGTAGGTTAATGGTCTCGCTAAACACTATCTCTTCCCTTCCATCTCCTTCGCTCACCTGCTTGAGTATTTAGTTAGTTAGTTAGTTTCAAACATTTCATGCCTTAAATGAGACACAAGACATGAGTTGAGTTGTTTGCATGTAGTGAGGATTTAATGCTGAAATTGCATACATCTGTTCAGACCTTCCAATGATACGCTGGACTGAAGCACTATTCAGAAGATAATTATGTGACATTCTGAGCATAAACTTTAGCATAATCTCATTTTTCTTTTGTGTCATATTGGCTCAAGTGTGGAGCAGCATTAACTCAACTGTCCAAAAGTTCAATCCATCCTCAATACTTGATGTTGAATTTTATCTTTTGGCTTTAAATACACTCTATGGAATAGTATTCTAATTATGAATTAGTTATAAATTAGTTATAAATTAGTCACGAATTTGAGTTAGGAAGGTCGTTGTGAATTCATTTAAAGGGAGTAAATTTTCCACATAAATATTCATGTAACTTTTGGACTGACATCACAGAATTTAAATACAGCCCAAAGTTTTTAAGTTTTCAGACTCATTTACAGTTTTGGCATATTTACAGAAATTAACTTGATGTCAGTGGGGGTACAAACTTTTGAGCATGTTGATAAAGAGACATGCGGACTGAGACTCTGCATGTGTTTAAATACTAACCTTAAAGTTATAACAGAGTTTTAAACAGAAAACTTTATTAAATGAACATAAAACAATATTTTGTAGATAAAAAGTAAGCAAAAGGGGGTTACACCTCTGGCTCAACAGCTTAATGATTTTCACTTCTGTTTCTCTCTCTCTCTCTCTGGCCTTTATCAGGTCATTCCATGTATTCCATCTTCTGCTGCTGTTTTTCTGTAGAGTCCCGGTAAGAGAACTTTTCCATACAGTTATTTTTTTATCCATCCATTCCTCCCTTCATCCTGTCTATCTGTATATCTAGTCATTCAAATACATAGCATTCTGTATTTTTTCCTCTTTCTTTCACTTTTTGTCTCTTAGCACCAGCACACGTGTGGATCTGAACTCCCGAGATGAATGCAGATCTTCATCGTACACGTGCAGAGTAGGAAACAGTCCATCCATTAAGTCACCAGTCATTAGCAATTAGTACTCACTAATATCCTATCTGCATGTATTCCCTCCTTCTTTCCTCTCCTCCATTTTAAATTTATTTGTCTTTCTTCTTCATCTTCTTCTCCCGACCATTTCCTTTTTTTCTCTTTTCCATCTTACCTTTCATCTCCTCTCTTCTATTGTTATTGCTATAACAATTATTCTCCAACCACCATCTGTCCATTCATCCATCTGTCCTAACCCTCTTCCAACATCTAACCATAAATCAAAACATATCCATCTAACTATTTATTCCTCCATCCATCCATTTATCCAGCCATCTGTCTAAGAATAAATGTAAATACATCCAATCCATTAATCTAATCCATCCATCCATCCATCCATCTATTCTTTCTTTGCCTCTTCATTCATCGAACCATAAATAAAACCATATTCATTC
>JAOVVH010144477.1:0-14542 GCA_028566435.1 Scorpiodoras heckelii | reverse complement strand
GGGGCAGTGAGCGGGGCAGATCACAGTCTTATAGAGAGAGAGAGTGGCTTTGCACAAGATTTAAACTTAGCGCAATTTAAAAACTTAAAATATTGATATAAACGATATCTCCTAAATCATATCCTGCTCTGTTTATGTCTCGATATATTTTAATATATCGAGATATCGCCCAGCCCTAGTTACAAGTTTCAACTACAATACATAGTCTGTTAAACAAAAAAACTAGTGCTGTCAAATTAACATTCATTAGCTTTCGTTAACGCGCTAAAGATTTAATCGCGATTAAAAAAATTAACGCACCTAAAAAAATTAATGCAGATTGAAAATTTGTTAAATTGCACAAATCAGCACCTACTTGTTTTAGGCCGCATTCCAATCACAAGTGTCTCTAATCTGTAGTCCCTCTTCCCTACATACTGAACATGGTACAGAATCCTAAGCGCACTTCATAGTAAAACAGCTCTATTTGAAACAAGCCCTGCAACGTCAACAGCGGACAGCTGATTGGTTGTGTTCTACATTATAGCACTCGGCTTCAGCATGACAAACAAGCTAGCGGTTTAGCTGTTCAGACTCATTTTATATGCTGTTGACACTTTTGAAATAAATGTGATGAAACGTCTATGAACTGTGGGTGATGTATTTTAACTTTTTAATGTATGTTGTGGTTGGAACGTAAACTTACTCTTCGGTTGTAACGTGCCGCGTTACTCTAATTGGCAAATCGATGCCTTTAATTAACTCTAATCAATATATCAGATGGACGAAAGACAAAAACTATTTTTTATTTTTTTTTAAATGAAAAGATCTCAATCATCATTAATATTTCACTTTTATCAAATAAAGTCAAGTGAATAATGAAGCAACGTTCAACAGTCATTTCTCTTAAAATAGACCGGTGATAAACGGCAACAATATTTACAATGGTCCTACAATGCAGTCCTGAATGTACAACAGAAATCACAATGTGCATTAAAACCGCAATTAACGCACGATGAAAAAAATTAATCGCGTGACAGCACTAAAAAAAAACTTTTGTTGTCATTTCTTTAAGAGTCGGTGTAACTTATATGTGTGAAATACCGTGATACCGTGATATTTTCTGAGACGGTTATCATACCGTGAAAATCTCATACCATTGCAACCCTACCTCAGAACGCTTCCAAATCCTGCTCATCCTGCTGCCACTGTACCCACCAGCTCACTATGTCATAGACGCAGTTCAGCTCACTTAACTGCCTCGCATGCCTTCCACTTTCTTCCAGTATGTACCTCGATGCCAGCTGAGGCGATCTTGTTGTCGCTGGAGTCCCTATACAGCAGCACCTCCCTGGTCCGGGTGACCATAAACTCCTCTATCAGACGGCTGAAAGGAAGTTGCAGCTTGTTCTTGCAGCCATAGAGTACTATGATGCTGAGGCTTCGAGGCAGACCCAACCACCTATGCAGATGTTGGCTAATCTTCCTCTCATACTCCTCAACAGTAGTCAGTGGTACCTGACTAGTCAGTGGTACCTGATAAACCAGTAGAGGCCAAAGGAGTTGTGGCAGGATGCCGTGCTGGTAAATCCAGGCTTTGAACTTGCCTGGTAGCCCAGACTTGTCCACTGCTGCAAGCCAGGTTCCCAGCTCGCTGTTGGTTGTTTGCAGGGCCGCAGTATCTTTCAGGGTGCTGTCGAACATCTTGCCCAAGCTCTTGACAGGCTTCTCTGTGACTGATGGAATTGAAATGCCTCCCACAGAAAAACAAAACTTGTCAGTCACCTTCCCCTTCCTCACTACCTGCGCCCTAGATTTTGCAGGCTTGAACTCCATCTTTGCCCAGCTGATGAGTTGCTCAAGGCCTTTTAGGATCCACTTGCAACCTGGTACCGATGTTGTGGTCACTGTGAGGTCACCCATGAATGCTTTATAGGGGGCTGACGGGCACCTGACTTTATAAGGGGTTCTCTGCACTCTACCTCTGCCGACTTCACCAGCATATTCATGGATAAGGAGAACAGAATCATTGACACTGTGCAACCAGTGATTATGCCATTTTTCAGAAAATGCCATGCAGATGTTAATGCTCCATTGGCGACTCTCAGAGTCATCTCCATCGAGGAATATTCTTGCAAGTTTAGAGTTGTTCAAGGGGATCCAGACGCCCTCTGCATATCTCCACTGCTGGGCCACCCTACCTCATCTCCAAATGGTTCTGAGGATCAACCAGAGGCGCTTCAACAGCCTTGGGCACCTCTTATATACCACATATGGAACTCCGCTGGGACCTGGAGCTGAGCTGGATCGTGCGGCTCTGATGACCTCCTTTAGGGTAGGCCCCTTCATGTTAAACTCAGAGATTGGATCTGGAGGGTTATCAGGGTGCTGCATGGATTGAGGTTCTCCTCTTTTGCAGAGTCACTGTAGGTGGCGCTGAGGTAAGCATCTGCCTCCTCTTGTGGCCTCCTCTTATTTGCCCAAGGATCTTCCTGGTGACCCCAAAGGGGTTTGCAATGAAGGCAGCACGCCTCCTAGCTCTCTCCCTGCCCCTTCTTCTGTGAAATTCTGCCCATCTGAGAATGGTGAGCTTTTTCCTCACCATGCTATGAAGCTCTGTCGAGCCTGCCTTCTCCTCCTCCCTTGCATGCTTGTACTGGTGTCCCGGCTTATTGGTTCCTGTCATAGCTGGGTGATCTTCCCCTCTCATCGTTTCGGGTCTCCCTCGCCTCTGGCCGCCCGTGGTTTCTTCATGCCAAACCTTTCTGCAGCGATGCTGATGATCATAGTGCACGTGCACTGTACATGAGCCGCGACTTCTGGTCAGCATCCCCTCTGGCTGTAGCATTGAGGGCTAGGTCCACGTCCTCAGTGAATTGACACCATTCTCTTTCCTTTTTGTCTGCGGGCCATCTTATGCGGCGTTGCCTGTCCTGGATTGTGGGTATTGGTGCATGGAGGGACTGGGCACTGTGGGGTGATTCCTGGGTGACTAGTCCTGTGTGTTGCACCACCTGCTTCCCTTTCAGGCATTTTATCTTGGCCTGATGGATCTTCAGACCATGCCAGTTCTTTCAAATCTTGCCACATATACAGATTTCACTCATTGTTGTAATTCTGTTAGCATGGGTCGTTACCTGTATATCCATCCTTTTAGGGTGCTCATCCGCCCCCCTCTTGGGCACCCCTGGGGGTATATCTCATTGAGGCTAATCATAGCATGTTTGGGTTCTCCCTCACAGGAGCTGCAGATAGGGATGCTAACCTGCACTGCCCCAGTTACTGTCTTTCCAGTCGTCCGCTGTCTCTCCAGCTGTCGCCACACTATTCATGGTCGTCATCAGTCCTATTCCCGGAGGTCACTGGCGAAGCCAGATTGTACTGGTTCTTACCAATAATTATAATTGCTGAAAAAAATTAGAAATTCTCTCCAAAATCCATTCTAAAATAATCTGGCATAATCTTGCATAAGAACTTTTCCATAAATAATAAAAGTAATGAAACCCCATTGTTCTGAATGTTTTAATTAATATTGGGAATCATGTCTGTCACATCAACCACTTGAAATGTCAAGTGGTGTAATCACCATTTAAGGAGCCATTCTGTAAGAAGATCATGTGACAGGAAATTCTGTCACAGAGAAGGACCCTTGAAGACCCCAAATGCTGAGTCAAGGTTAGTAACTCTCTTAAAAATGCAACATAATTGTTTTAGGCCATTGTCAGGCAAGCTTAGGTTACATGTCAAATGGTATGACCTCCTGAAAATATCGATAAATCATAATAAGCATAAAATATTGAATTTAATGTAAAAACTGTGTTTGAATATTCACATAAAGATCAAGTATGTACATAGTTGTCCATAATAATGCCTGCAAATTTAGATTTTAAATATAAATGTCAAATGGTGTAACCAGTTAGATGTGAGGGCATTTGTGGGCAGATCATTCAGGTGGTTGGGGATGAAGCAGAGGTAAGCTGCATGCAACAGCTAGCCAGGAAGAATGTCTTCACTTGGCCTCATCCACCTGACATCCTGTTCTATTAGGAGTCTGATGTTCTTCACATCATTTCTGAGCCAGAACCTGTGAACTCGTATCATTCCAAACTCACAGAAGATGCCTGGAAACAATTCCAAGCATACAGCCTGAACAATTTGTTCAGATCTCATCAGATGACATGAACTTACACTGATGGTTGTCGGTTTTTAAAAATGTAGTCAAAACAGTTTAGTGATGAAAGAAATGAAAAAAATGTTTGATGATACTTTCTCACTCACAATTTCTCTCTCTCTCTCCCTCTCTCTCTTTGAAAACAATGGCTGTTATTTTACGAACTGAAATTGTATGAGAACTGAACTGAAATCAGAACTGAACACAAGTTAATCCTGTTTCTTCATTGATGTTATGAAATAATTTTTGATATGGAATATGATGAATGACATGAATATATATTAAAATATCCAATTTAAATTGATGACTATTTTATGTGTCAATTTCTAGTCCTTTTGCTATAGAGGTTTTATGGTCAGTTGGTGTAACCAGTATCTTGTCTAAAAGAAAAATATTGTACAAAAAAGTTAATATGGATAATAATTTAATACTATACTACACTGCAATAATGGGTGTTTAAACCATTTTTACTCAAATAGTCAAAGAATATATATAAAATAAGATGTTTAGGGCACATGGTCTTGCTCAGTACAATGAAAAAGCCATATAATCTTAAATTTAGAAACAAATGTAAGAAAACATTCTCATAGGATATTCCAAAATAAACTACTAATTTTGAGAGCAATTGAGTGAAATATTAGATTTTTGTCATTTTTGTGGTTACACCATTTGACAATTTAACAGGCTGTCAGTTCCATCTTTTCTTAAAAATAGTATAAATGTCATAAAATCATATGAATAGAACAGAAATACAAAATATACACTTTCATAAACCTCGGGAATGTTTTGTTTTAAAGTTTTAAACATATTTTTGAATTGCTCATCTTGCCAACCCTTATCTGTCACTGACCCACACACTGGCGGACGCAACCACTGACGTGCATAGGTGGTGTTGCTGTGTATTTTGCATTGACTTCAGTACCAGCTTTTCTAGTACTTTAGTGTACATTCGTGTATATGTTTGTTTACAGGCAGGATTTTCGTAAACAAGCATACAATGCTACTGGAAAATGTTCAAGCTAAAGGGAAAACTCAGCATAACAATTATATTCAAGTAGTAAACAGTCTCAGCCGAAATAAATAAACAATATTAGAATATTAGTATATCCCGACAACTAAATCACAGTATTCAGTGACTTCAGCGGGCTAATGAAAAAAAAAACTTGTTACTCACTCAGACGCTTTCGTTACCGTTTAATTTTCAGAAGTCATTCATAAATATCTAAAATTGAAACAAGTATGTCTACCAGACAGGTCTATATATTTAACAAAATAGCTGCACCATATAATCAGTAAAAGACTGACACGGCTTTCCTCTGTTTCTCAGCCTTAGTAAACAGTTCTTCCGCTTTTTCTTCTTCTTCCTCTCCTCCCCCACAGGAATTCTTCTTTTTCTTCTTTTATTTTTAACGGCGGTTGGCAACTAATCTTTTGCGCATTACTGCCACCGATTGGTCTGGATTTTGAATTACGTCGACATTTTACATCCTTTGTGGTCCAAGCAGATTGAAGCAACCCAAGCAATTCCCACACCTATTGCTTTTAATGGAGTCTTCCCTTCTTATTGTTATTATATTTTTCTCCGCAAAAACGTACTGCCCAGACCAAACTGTAGGTCTCAAACACCTGATACTTGGTCTCGACATGGTAGGGATGAACTGCAAAGCCATGAACTGCATAGCTGGTTTCACTGCAAACCACGGTAAAAGAGAAGGGGGCATTCCATTATTTATTTTGTTCTTATTCTGTTGATTTTCCCCAGGTGATCCTGGTTTCCTTTTATCACTGGATTTCCTATATGATCTCCCACGTTTGTTTGGGATTGCTGGACTGTATGGCTGAGTGTGGCTTATCACACTTTCTGTGTTTTGTTTGTCCATCCACTTTTTGAGGATTGACTACAGGTTCCCAATGGGATTTAGATCTGGGGAGTTTCCTGGCCATGAATCCAAAATTTCAATGTTTTGTTCACCGAGAAACTTAGTTATTACTTTTGCCTTGTGGCATGGTGCTCCATCATGCTGGAAAAAACATTGTTCATCACCAAATTGCACCTGGATCACTGGCAGAAGTTGCTCTTGAGGATGTTTTGATACCATACTTTATTCATGGCAGAGGTCTTAAGCAAAATTTTGAGTGAGCCCACTCCCTTGGATGAGAAGAAATCCCACCCATGAATGGTCTCAGGTAGCGCTGACCTTTTCTTCTCCAGACAATCATTTTTCCAGATGTCCCAAACAGTCTGAAGGGGGCTTGCCTGCCTGCTGCCATTCCTGATAAAACTCTGCACTGGTGGTGACCCAATCCCCTAGCTGAATCTTCTTTAAGAGATGGTCCTGGCACTTGCTGGATTTTCTTGGGCTCCCTGAAGCAATCTTTACAGCAATTGAACCTCTCTTCTTGAAGTTCTCGATGATCCGACAAATGGTTTATTTAAGGGGCAATCTAACAAGCAGCAATGTCCTTGCCTGTGATGGTCTTTTGATGCAAAGCAATGACGACTGCACATGTTTACTTCGCGGTAACCATGGTTAATAGAAGAAGGTAATGATTTCAAGCACCCCCCTTTTAAAGCAATCATTCTGCTCTTCTATTTCAATCAGCATGAGAGAGTGATATCAACTGCCTTGTCCTCGTTAACATTTTCTCCTGAGCTAACGAGAAGATCACTGAAATAATGTTAGCAGGTCATTTTGTGGCAGGGCTAAAATGCAGTGGACATGGGTTTTTTGTGATTAAGTTAATTTTCATGGCAAGGAATGACTTTGCAATGAATTGCAATTCATAACAATCTAGAGCTAATGTAAACTTTCACCATAAAAACTGAAGCAGCAAACTTTGTGAAAACCAAAATTTCTGTCAATCTCAAAACTTTTGGCCTTGACTGTACATATTGTGGCATCCACCACTGGAACTAGGAACCAGGTTGGCAGGTTTATGCCTTTTGGGGAAGAATTAGCCAGTAGGAGTGTGCGGATCAATCCAAATATTGATAGTATCAATACCAACACTGGTAGTGGTATCGGATCAGTACTTTGGTTCCGGTTTCTCTCCTATACGTTCAGTACACTGCTCCCATTTCACCATAAGTAGACATGTCTGTGCAAACATTTTTCACATCTTGCATGCATGCTTTTCTCCTTCTTGCCTGCTCTGCTGTGTTTTGTTGTCATGCTATCACGTGACTCAGCAGCGCTGAGAACAGACACTGTAGTCTGCATTGAGTGAGAGCATGGCATGTCATAGAGAAAGAGGAGCATAGTGTAGAGATATTTTATGGCTGTAAATGAAAACTTATGAGCTTTGATGTGTGTAAGAAGGCTATTTACTACTGTGGCAACACCACCATCCATCCATCCATTATCTTAACCACTTATTCCTGTCCCCAGGGTTACAGGAGAACTGATGCCTAGCCGCGGCATACGGCGTAAGGCAGGATCAACCCTAGACAGGACACCAATCCATCGTAGGGCAACACCACCAAATTATACAAAAACCACAAAAAAGAGAAGTCAGCAGCAAAGAAACAGTATGCTGGTATGGCTGAATATAATAATCCATTTGTGGTATATTTAAGGTACATGTAGATAGACTATAGACCTAATTATTTTGTTATTCTAGTAGTTATTTCATGCAGAAATCATGTTTTCAAATTTAGTTCAGTACAGTAATAAAAAAAATATTTTTTAATCTGCCTAAAAACTTTGCTGTGCTGGGTTTTTACATGCACATGATTAACTAATAAACAGTGGAAAACAGAAATCACAAAATCATTTAGTGGTTATGAAAATGTATTTAGATTTATCTTATTGATGATACATTCACCTCATAAATCATGACACACTGCTGTCTTCTACATGAAAGTACATAAAGCTGTTGTTATAAGTAAAAAAAGTATCGGTATTGTTATCGGCCATACTGGCCCTGTATTTACTTGGTATTGGATCGATACCAAATTTTGCAGTATCACACACCACTATTAGCCAGTTTCCAGCATGCCGTGCGGACAGTACTCTGTTTTCTGTTATCTACCATGGGTGTGGATGTGTGAGCTACCCTCTCCCCTCTTTGCTTTAAACCATCTGCTTTAAGAAGCATGTCTTTTTCTTCACTTTCAAAACTAGAAAGCCATGGTAATGTTCATTAAACTCATGTAATTAAACTCTGTAATCAGATTGTTAACCATAAAATACACAGAATTGTCAACCAAAATAGTTTTTTATCTGGCAACACAGACATATCACTTTGGGTGTTTTGCATAGAAAAAACCCAATATTTACCCAACTAGTATGATACAGGTCTTCCCTATGCAATGGCATGTAGTGTGTCTGACAATACCGCACAAGTCAGGTTTTTTGATTGGTCCATACTGCACATGTTTTAGGGGTGATGTTGACCCAAAGGTATTAGTCTTTTGCCCATGATGACATAAAAAGTGTCAGTCTTATATTTTCATCTTCCAGTGGTGAGGCTGGCAATCCTCTCTTGCTTCATGCAGTTACATTTAGTCCTGATATGAATTCATCATATTTCAGTGATTAAACCAAAATTCTCTACTACAACTAACTTTATGTTTACTCCTATGAAATTTTATTCTAAACCAATTGGAATAACTTTTAACAAATTGCATGTATTCATTTTACTTTTTTCATTTAACTTTAATTCATTTAACTTTTCAACTTCAGAAACACTGGAATGGTTGTTAGGACTTCAGTTGTATGCACAGGGTTATAGACAAGGTATTGACGATATTTAACGGTCACTTTCATCTTCTAAAAAATTACATTTGCATCTGTGGTGTGCATGAGTAATGAGACAGCTTCCCTGCATTCATCTCCCTCCAACTGCTGTTGATCAAGACTACATTTTCTCCAGCTGCTCAGCAGCTTGTTTCCATCAAATTGACCTTTTGGTGGTAAAATGTGTTGTGATGTCTTTCCTGCAAAAAATAACTGTTGTTGCACAAGTTTTGGTTTACTGACATTTCCATTTCTAGTTTCATGTGTGTAGCTCTATGATAAGCCATTTTAACATTAAATGACCTTCGTCTGATTATCCATAATTAAATGCTATATATCTTTAAATGAATTTTGACTAGTAACAAATACATTTTAACTATTCAGGATGACTCAAGATATATACCTCGAATGATGTCACTGGATTTGTCATTTGAACAGCCACAAGTCCTGAATTATAATTAAAGATATCTCTATTTCAATTATAATTTGTCAAAATAACATTTCCAGATATATGAATTATAGACATTGCACTCATTAGGCCTGTATGTGATTAACTGTATGTCTTAACTGTAGCCTGCAGAATTTTGGGTTGGCTAAAATGGTGCTGGCTGTTCTTGAAAAAATAGTCAGAAAATGCCATGATGTTGGAAGAGCTCATCAGTATGGAATATGCGGAGAACAGGAAGTTTGTTCAGTTTCGAACTGCTCACGAAATGTATGAAGAATTTCAAATTTACTGTTTCCTGAGATACACAATGTTTTAAAAAATAATGTATAAAAATGGTAATTGTAACCCCCTGCTGCCAGAAAATGTCTGTAAAAAAAACAATAATTATCTTTACCAGTAATTATCACTGCAAAAAAACTGTAAAAGAAAACAAAAAATAAATAAATAAAAAAATAAAATTTCTGGCAGCAGGGGTGCCCGAAAATGCCTGTAAAAAACAGTAAAAGACAGTAATTATCTTTACAATAGTTAACATCTAAAATTAAAACCAATAAAAAAAACAAACAAACAAAAATAGAAAGCCAAAAAAAAAACCCTCACATTACTCAATGGCGCAACCCTAACAAAAGAACATTACATTTTATATTACAAAAGCCCAAGTTTAAATTAACTGCCAGAGTTAATAGATTAAGTGTTGTGAAAGAAATCTGTCAAATTTAGATTTTTATTTAAATACATTAATAAACTGTCAAAATAAAAGCATTATATGTCGGTTAACTGTACTCATATTGTGTAAATTACAGAAAATGCTGCTACTTTTCTCAATAAAGAATACTGTATTTTTATGGTTAGTTTTGTTAAAAGTGTCATCTAAAAGCTGTTTAAAAAATATCTTTAATGTATTCCATTTATACAGATTTCTTTGTTTATTACTGTAATTTTAATATAATTTACTGTCATTTTGAAATACAAGAAAACCTTAAAATTTTACTGGTGAAAATCTGTATAAAAGAATATATTATTTACAGTGATGAACTTAAAAACGGCCTAGAAGAGCTTAAAGCAGTAATGTATTCTTATTCCCAAGTTGAAAACTGAACATTTTCTGCAACTCTAATCAGTTCAGGTAAAAAACTAATCTAGTGTACATCAAATCTTATTTAAATTTAAATTATATAAAATTCCTAACACAAATAATGACATAAAAATAAACAATACATTCTTGATCTAATAGTTAGAGGTTTATAGACCAGTTGAGCTGAATATATTGCAAAGCTACTTCTGAATATGCTCAATTTTAGGTTTTCAAGGTTGAACAGCTGTTCATATTACAAGAGAACCGATCGACTTTCTTTTGACCCAAGGCCACAGAGTAAAGAAGTAAAACATATTAAGATGCTCAGCATAATTTCTTTACAAAAAATTAAAAGTGCCTGGTGTACCAGTAAGGAGAAGCCCTGTATCCAAATTCTGGAAATGAGGTAGGTCTATGGACCCTGTTTTGAGTGACATTGAAAAAGTATTCCTTCAGGCCAGATACAGTAGCCAGATGCCAGACACTAAAAACTCTAAGACATTTTCTTTAAATAAAAACTCTCTGACACTGGGTTTAAGCAGCAGAGAAAAAGGCTCCAAGCTTTATTACAGGTTATGTCTCAGAATGCATACACCCAGGCACTGATCCTGATTCAAATGAAAAATACAGTGACCAGCAAACTCATTTTTATACACTTGCCTATAGGGTGATGATAATTCAACAAACCACGTTTTTTAAAAACACATTGGTCTGGTTGGCTACCATTATATTCAAAGGGTTATTACTGACATTGTCATTTTAGCACCATCTTCAAACAGAAACAGTTCTTTTAAAGATGGTTTTCGCTTTGTTTTTATTACCACTTCTGAGCCTGGCACTAACATCTGTGCCTGGTACTTCTAGTCAAGGCCAGGTCAATACCCTGCACAAAGCTTAGGAAATTTCCATTCTTGGCCTCCTCTGGCCTATTCTGTACTAAATGGATAGTTTTAACTTTATTCAATCATTTTCTGAATTTACCAACTTTTCCAAATTATTCCATCACTACATTAGACAACAGTTCTCCAGACTGATTTTTCTTTTTTTCTTTTGATTTTTATTTTTCACAGATAATGGGGTTTTAAAACTGTAAAAATATTTAGATGTTCTTTGTAAAGTTTGCATGTTCATTTTATGACCAAATATCAACTTTGATAAATGATAGCCAGACTAAGTTTAGACTAAATTTTATTACATAATAAAAATATACACAATAGTTCTACACTGTTAAAAATAGAAGATCCTTGAGCAACTTTTGAAGGTTCCTCAGTTTGACACTGTTGAGGAACTGCTTAAGGTGCTTTGAGGAACCTTCAAGAAAAGGTTCTTAGAAGAATCCACACTTAAGGTTACTTGAGGAACCTTTTGGCAAGTGCTGTATTATTATTATTATTATTATTATTATTATTATTATTATTATTATTATTATTATTATTATTAATGACACAAACAACATGTCTTTAAGCAAGGTTTTATTTATTTATTTATTTATTTAATTTATTAATTAAATTTATTTATTTATTAATTCATTTGCAACATTTATAGCAAGACATTAGGCATTTTAATGACCTTTATTGGAACTTTATCATTTGTCTTAATACCAAGCATGCACTGCATAAAAAATAGTGTCTTCTTTACATTCTCTGCATATCTAACTCCAAAGATGAAATATATCCCTAGTAGGGCACCAGCTCCCACTGAGATGTCATCTGGCTTTGCAATTTCAACTCCATCCATGTGAAGAGAAATTTCATTTTTGGCACTGAAGGATTCCTGCTCACCAGCAGCACAGGTGTAGCTACCTTCACCACCTATGAAAAATACACAACAAATACAGTACCTGACCAGTATATGGTATTTACAATGTGGTGTCAAGCACCTTCCATTTTATGTGACCATCTGCAGAGGCAGCTCAAGTGCTGTTTCTAATAAATATTAATCTTAAGGTTCAGTTGGTAACTTCTTTCAAAATACATTTGTGCCATATCTTTCCTGACAGAAGGTCAGGAAAGAAATCAGGCTCCTTTGCCTCCACTTAGTGCCCCGCCCAAATGAAGACAACCAATCAGAGGCAGGAGTCACTGCTCATGCAATATCAAGCACTGGTGTGCATACACCATGCTGCCTTCCCTTGTGCATGTTCTCTCTCAGTCAGTTTCAGGAGTCCATTGGATAAAGGAAAATGTGGTTGTTTAAGGGATGACCTTTTATAAGTCATCCAAGTGTCCAAGCACCAATTTTGCAATGCAATTGCAAAACCAGAGGTTATGGTGTCTTGCAATTTTCAAATGTAAGCTCATAAGCTCATTCAGTGAACCCGAATTGGAAGTTACCTGATCATAAGTTATATTTTTAACCAAATTATATGCAATAAAATTAAATATTTTCTTTCCAATACTGTTATAAACAAAAGAAAATCTCACAATTTACATTAGGCACAATGATAGTGGGACTAATGTATTTCTGTATTCACCTATGCAGATGAACCACACCTATGCAGATGAACCAACAGTAATACACCTCCTCATTAATTAAATGAACAAAATACGCTTATGACTGACTAGTAGCGCTCTTTCGTTGTCAATTACATAGAGCCTGTTTGGATTTTCCTAGAACAGGTAGGGAAGCAAAAGTATTACAGCACAGACAGTATGTCCTAAAGGAGGGTAGACAAACAGATCAGTTTGACCAAGTTCTGGGGTCTCCACAGCTGATGGAGTGCTGTCAATGTTGACTAACAGACTACACAGCAATTAAAATTAACCTCTGTAATCTATACACTGACCAAGCATAACATTATCATCACTGACAGGTGAAGTAAATAACAACATGATTATCTCTTCACCACTGCACCTGTTAGTGGGTTGGATATATTAGGCAGCAAGTGAACATTTTATCTTCAAAGCTGATGAGTTAGAAGCAGGAAAAATGGGCAAGCATAAGGATTTGAGCGAGTTTGACAAGGGCCAAATTGTGATGGCTAGACGAGCATGGGTCACATGACGAGCATGGGCTTTTACATCACATGGATGGCTGGGTGCGTGTATGTTGCTTGGGAGACAAATGGCACCAGGATGCACTATGGGAAGAAGTCAAGCCAGCAGAGGCAGTGTAATGCTTTGGGCAATATTCTGCTGGGAAACCTTGCCATCCATGTGGATGTTACTTTGACATGTACCATCTGCCAAGCATTGCTGCAACACATGTACACCCTTTCATGGAAACGGTATTCCCTGATGACTGTGGTTTCTTTCAGTCAGGGCTGTTTTGGCAGAAAAAGGGGGACCAACACAATATTAGGAAGGTAATCATAATGTTATGCTGGGTCAGTGTATATGACAACCAAAAAGTCTATGCAAGTCTCCATACACACAAATAATAATGATTTGACATCTAGCACAGTATTGCATAATTTACTAGCACAGTTTTATATCTACACTTTATATCTATTTCAATAAAAAAACAAATAAAATAAAACAAATACGAGAAAAACAACTGGATGTGAGATAAAGTAAAAGATGGCATAATTTATTTGCAGAATGTCAAATAAAGTTTTAAATACCTTTGTGTGTTTCATCACAATCCTGCCTGATTGCCCTCCGGTACTGCAGTAGAATCTCCTTGCCCAGGTTCCTCCTTTTGGCCTCTGTAAAAGTTTTGCCTGCTGTTTTTTCCAAAGCCTTCCAGCAACTTCTTTTCCAGATCCACTTGACAGATATGCTCAATTTCAGAAAAAATCTAAAACAGCATTGTATATATATATATACCAAATTTGTCTGGAAGAGCAAGTTAATAGTTATTTATAAAATGTGACACTTCTGCACTTTAAGTCCATTAAGGGTTTAAAACTTGCAATGTCGATAAGCTGTAAATCTGGGAAATCCCGAAGAACAGGGACATAGCAGACGGGGGGATGAGGGTGTTTCAACACCCCCACTTTTGCTGAAACATGATTTCATCCCCCCACTTTTTTCAGATTAAAACGAAACTAAAATATGCTACGCAGGGGTTAGGAACAGTATGCACGCGTGAGCACACACACACACACACACACACACACACACACACACACACACACATGCACTCACACAGACGAATACATAGACAACTTTTCAGCCAATCACAGCAAA
>JAOVVH010144393.1:0-14581 GCA_028566435.1 Scorpiodoras heckelii | reverse complement strand
GACCATTAGAGAACAGAGTAAAGGGGACTAACAACATATGTAGAGAAACAGATGGACTACAGTCTGTAATTGTAGAACTACAAAGTGCAGCTATATGGTAAATGGAATTGAGAAAATGGACATAAAGTGGTCATAAGGTAATGCCTGATCAGTGTATAATCTAGCTTTGATCTGATTATGGCTCAATAAATATGGCTGAGGGGGAGAACTCTGCACTACATTTGTTGCTGACTAACATTTTTATTATGTTTAGCCTTTTGAAGCATTCTCTTTAATCTTTTGCAGATTTGGATGCATAGGTTGAAGAATAATTTTTTGCCCAAGAAATTTTTTTTTTTATGGGGGTCCTGCCCAGGCAAAGTTCCATTTATAATTGACCATTGGTGGATTTTGTTTACTTTGTTGCTGTTGTCACTTTATTTAGTCCACACATTTTCTGTGGTATCCAATACATAGGTCATTAATGTACAGACTGTAAAAGTGTTTAGAGGTTTCCTTTGCAACTCTGTGTGTCACACTGTTTAACCTCAACTTTATGGGAGCCAATCCCAGCGTCATTGGGCGAAGGCAGGGTACACCATGGACAGGTCACCAGTCCATCGAATGGCCAACACACACTCAAACACACATTCACACCTACGGGCAATTTAGAGTGACCAATCAACCTAACATACATGTCTTTGGGCAAGCACAGGGAGAACATGCAAACTCCACACAGAACAGCCCGGACCGGGAATCGAACCTGGGTTGTCTTGCCGTGAGGCGACAGTGCTAACCACTACACCACCGTGCCACCTAGAAAGAAGATATTACATGGAAATAGAATAGTTTACAAAATATAATCAAAATATTCTCAAAAAATATACACGAAAATAAAATGGAAATAGAATAATTAACAAAATAAAATCAAAATATAATATAAAATATATCAAAATGTAATCAAAATATACACTAAAACAGGGTATGTTGTGGGAGTGGGTGTAAGGTACAAGTGTGCATGTGTGTGCAACATAATACAGTACAAACAGCATGACATGATGTCCAGATCAGTGGGAGGGTCAGTGAGTGAGGAATGGTGTATGTGTGTATGGATTGTAGTGACAGTGATATTTAATAAATTAGTCATTAATTAGAGTGATTAAAGAGTTTGGTAACTTTAAATAGAGGTATTTAAGGTCAAGAGTTTGGTGAAAAGGGGCCATATATCAGAGTAGAGTCTCTGAAAAGTGAAAAGACACTTGAAGAGATCTAACCTTGAATTTCCCAGGTGCTGGTAGCAGAGGGAGGGAACTGTTTCAGTTTTAGGCTAATGGAGCCAACTAGACTTTTGTTAATTAAAAAGAAAGCAGGTGTCTTCTGTTTATGTGCTAGCCCTATGTGTGGAGACATTTTTTTACTGTTCACTGTTTATTCAAAGCCCCGGAATATGATTAGATATTAGAATTAAACCTTTTTCTCTTTATTAAAAAACCCAGTATTGGAGAGTTTCTTTTAAAAGGTGATAGGGTAATAAATGTCTTGGCAACGACATTAATTGGTGGCACCGTACGGGGATCTATAGTCGGACCCAAACTGTGATTCTTCTGTGAATTTGGCCTGAATACCACAGCGCACTACTAAAGTGGTAAGGCGTATACCTAAGTTTTTTAAAAATTCTGCTTTAGTGGAGATTCTGACTAAGCTTACAGAGAGGTTGCAGAATATTGGGAATGTAATTTAATTGTTGCTGGTTTTTGCAAGGAGAAAAATGTATAGTTGGAATAAAAAATAAACTTTATAAACAGAGAATTATTAGAAAATAAGCAAAAAAAAAACAACGGAAAATATATAAAACCCTACTAGAAAAAGTATAAAACCACATAAAATCCATGTAGAAAAATTTTAATAATTTAGACAAACCCAGCCCCCAAAAAATGTTTTAGGAAATGTTGCTTTGGAAAAAGTGCACGTGAAAATAGGGCTAAGAGTGAAGTGAAAAAAGAGATAATAAATGTTATTTATTATTATGTGTGTTTGTTTTAGTCTGTCTTTGTGGCCTAACCAAATGAAAAAAAACATTAGAACCCGTGTAATTGTAGTTTGCACAATCATAACTCAAGTAAACAACTTTGAGAGGGTTACAATTAGATTGATAACAGTAATTAGGCACCAAGGGAAAACAACTGAGTAATTAAAACGCATACAGTAAGAACCATATGGGTATTGTTTTAAATAAAATAACAGCAAAAGTGTAGAATAGACGTTTCAACTGCTTGGGATTAAGCTTAAAAACAAAATTACCTATGAACAGCTAATAGTTACTATTCCAGCAGTAATGTGTATACATATTGTAAAAGGTAGAATTTCTGGTCAAAGAACATAGAAGTTGAATGATATAGGGATGGATAAGTCAACTGATTGATCAGAAATTTGGTGAAATCATACATTCATGGCTAGTAACTTGTTAAAAGCAACATAGGGAATTATTCATTGGTTTTGGAATGAACGAACTTACATTGACACAAATGGGCATGAGCATCTTCAGAGCTAATAAATTAAAAGTTGCGGCAGCTGACAGAATTGCATAATTTGAATGACGCTGAAGCTGTGTTTCCCCATCTTAGCTTACCAAATAGAATAAGGAGAATTTGGACCAGAGATTTGTTGGTGCCTATTTTTGACATATTGCTTGCAAGTCAGACATCACTTACTGCCATTTTGGATTTGATCCAGCTTCCCTGGGGTCCATATGAACCCAGAAAAGTTCTAGATGATGAGAGCCCAGAGTGCAGAGATTTGGTTGTGCACATAACTGTTCAGAAAAGACAGGTTTTGTGGGAAAGAGGTTTCGCTGCTTCTGTCTTATTGGATGGGGTACATTCATTATTGCCCTGTTTTTCTGAGGAAAACATAAAAAAGAAAGCTACAATGGTTGAGAAATTGTGGCTGTTGTGAGATGGAATGAAGTAGTAATACACTAGTAATACACCCAGACAGACAGGTTCAGGAATTTACAGGTTAAAAGGTGTTATGAGTTGGTAAGGGAATAGGACCCATGTCCGGTGCGCCGGCCTGGCCGGGGCCGACATGGGTGGGCAGAGACACGAGAAAAGAGGTTAGAGTAAAACATAGACCCCATGGAGGGAAAGAGGCTGAGGGAATGTTACCTCTTTCCCCGTTTATGAAAGTGAATGTGAAAATAATAGTTTGATGAGAACTCTAGGAGCATCATCTGCCGTGAGGCTCGAACCCAGGACCACAGGCGCTATGCATACCAGTGACTCAATCCACTACTCTATGGAGGTGGTGCAGACTGAGCGCTAGGCCAGAGTGAAGAGCCGTGGGAAGCCGAGTAATGGCGGAGGCCGCCATGCATCTCGAAAGCACAATGTAGATGCACAGGATGTAAGGGAGTGCTTGTGACTTGAGGGGAGCTCTTAGGAAGCGGAGAATGCTGCTCTGTCGGGTAAATAAGCCCAGCGGAATGGTTATAGCAGTCAAAAGGGCAACCTGGAAGTGTGAGAACTGAGAGATGGCGGCACGATGACGAGAGGGGTGAAAGGGCAAACACAAGAGTCGCGAAAGTGCGAAATCAAATGCAGGAAAGGATAATAAAGAGGGCGAACTGAAAAGGGACAAAAGAAAACCCAATAAACCAACAAAGGAGGCCACAGAAGGCCTGAAAGAAAAGGGGTGAAGTGACAGCAAAGGATAATAACCAATCTCCTTCGCTACCTGAAGTGCCACACACTAACACAGGAGATAGCCTTATATATTTTTTTTTCTTGTCTTTTTTCTTTTCCTTTTTCTTTACCCTTTTTCTTATTTTCTTTTGTTATTATTTTTTGTGTGTTTTTTCCCTTTTTTTCGTGTGTGTTTATCTTGCTTGTGTTTATTCCCCATTAAACATAATATGACTTCGATACCTGTTCTCTCTCACCTTTGTGCTTGCAAACAATAAATGAACACGTCTCCTCGAATGGCGAGGGGAGCGTGTGGAAACTCTAGTGAGAGGCGCCTCTCCAAGATGGCAGAGAGGGGGCAAGAGCGGTAGCAAAGGTGCCTCTTCCAAAATGGCGGAGAGAGGCGAGAAAGATAGCGAAAGCTCCTCACCCAAAATGGCAGAGAGAGGCGAGAAAGATAGTGAAAGCACTTCTCCCCAAAATAGCAGAGAGAGGTGGAAGGGACAGCGAGAGCAGAGGTCACACCAAAAGGAAATCTTTCCCTGGATATTACCTTTCATTAAAAACTATACAGATTACCATGTCCCTATCAGTGCAAGAGCGCACGAAAAATGAGAGGGTGTGACGGTGAGCCCTGGTTGCGCACTTGGCTGCCCAGGAGTTGTAGTCCTCTGAGCTCAGTGAGGACTACTGTTCGGGTGAAGCCTAGTGGCGGTTGGTGGCGTGGACTGGCTCTCTCTGGCAGCGGCAGCCAGAGTGAGCCGACCCCTAACAAAAAGCAGTAAAAAATGAGAAAGAGAGTGTCCAGAGCAATGTAAAAGCTTTCCAAAAGAATAACGTAGTTGGGCTTTGGAGAGCACTTAAGCTTCAGGACGGTATCCTTCGACCCGCTGGTTTGAACTGGACAGTTCATAAGCACTGTACAACCAGTTAAGTGCAGATCCCAACTTAGAAACTGTTATTGTACATCACTCAAGTGAGGGACAAAATTTTGCCATGTACAGAGTGCAACACATCTTTACAAATGATCAACAGAATTTAGTGAAGGGAGATTACTTTAAAACATTGCCAAATAATTTATGTAAAATTTAGATTATGTAAAAATGCAACATAAAAATCTAGATTGAAGTTTAAATGGTCTTTGATAACATGATGGCATTTGTAATGACAGTCTCTGTTTAAGTAGGTGTTTTCTGCCCATTTTCCAGAGAACGAGAGAGAGAGTCAGAGGCAGAGACTGCACCTGCAGACAGAGAGAGACAGCGAGTGAGAGAGATTCTGGCCCCCAACAGAGTATACTGCCAGAGGGTGTCTGAGTTCCATCCACACTCCTCCCAACCAGAAAAGGAAAATAGTTCCATCTAGTGAGACTTTTCTTTTATACACACATTTACACATTTTACACACATTTAGGAAACCATGAGCAATAAACACACCGAACAATCTGACACACCCCTTGAGGTCACACCTTTCAGTTTGATGCTGTCAGAGGAAGTGGCTACAAAAGCGGGACTGGCACAATGCATGCGTTGATGGAATAAAATGACCAGGAAGTCAGAAAATCAATGGCCCATAAGAGCATCTTTTGATTTGGATCTGTGTCAAATGTCAAAAGAAGAGAAACCGAAAGAGGAAAATCACAAAGAAAAGAAAACTAAGCAATCAGAAGACAAACCCAACATTGACAAAGAATATGGACAATATTTACAAAGATCCCCACCCTATGCTCCTGAAAAACAATCAGTATCATGGTTATACCAAATTGTTCACACAGACAAATGGCATGAATCTGAGCTACACGTCTGGATCCAAAATGCTAAGACCTGGTGAAGATGAACGATATGGAGTGCCTAGTGCAGTGGAAAGTGCTATTGCTCAAAATATTCAGACCAGCTACGTGCCTCCACGCGTATCAATTACTAACCCATTTCAACAGAATAGCCAAGTAGAAGTAGTAACAGACTACTCATGTGCTCAAGGACCAGTTCCACATGCAACATCCACAGTATCCCGTCAAAGAAGGAGCGTAAATTCAAGTGCATGAGCAAAGACTGCAAACACAACTCCGAACACAAACTAACAACCCCTGCTTTGGTGAAGATCCACTGCGACAGAGGATTGAAAGTGCAATAGTGATTGAGTCTGTAGAAAAGGCAATGCAATGGCAGAGAACTAAGAGATGACATTGCTGAATTGCTGAGAACCCAAGGTGATGTGCAAAAATTAGTAAAAGCTCAAAAAGATGAAACAGCAAAGCGAGATGCACAATTGAAAGCATCATTAAAAAACACAAGAAGAACAGCTGCTACAACAAGTGAATGAACGAGAAAAGTGACTGGAGCTTAAGTGCAATGAGATTATGGATAGACTGGGCACAAAATATGATCAGCAAACTGAAGAGCCACTGGAGCTCAGCAAACCATATGAAATGCCAGATCAGAATTTAATTCATTTACATGAAGAAGAGTCTCAAGAGTTAGATTTTCTCAATGTCTACAAGAGAAAAAACAAAAAGGAATGCAAACTCAATCGCTTGATCTATAAGGGACACACAAGCAAATATGTGCCATGGTCATTTCTGGATTTGAAAAGATTGATTGAACAATTGCCAAAAGGGCCAAAAATGGATCACAGCCTTTGAGAAACTCACTGCAGGCAACAAGCTGGCTGTTGGAGACATCAAAGTCATTCTATTCCAAACAGTGGGCAAGATAAGAACTAAAAGCATTTTTGCTACAGCAAAAAAGGATAATATGGATAAAACACAGACAATGGATGAACTCTCACTAAACATGCACAGAAATGCAAGGTGGGATGCAATTAGAATAGAATTTGCCACAGTAATGGATCCAAGCTAACTGGAAAATATAGAGTTAGATGCAGGTATGGGTGTTAATGAATATATTGGCAAGTTCCAGAAAAAGTGGCTAGAAGAAACAGGATCTGCATGGAACGAAAATGAAACCAACAGGAAGCTTTTCCAAATGATGCTAAAAAGAGTCTACCCTCTGAAGTGCAAGATGCTCTAGAGGAAGTTGTAGGCTTGGGGAATATGAGTTGGCAAGTCTTCAAAGACTATGTATTACATCATGTGGAAAGATACTGAAAAAAGCAAGAGAAAGAAAAGTAGACTGCAGAAAAGCTAACTGTATAGCTTCAGAAAGCACAACTAACTGAGCTGAAGAAGAAATGTAGACTCACTGAGCAAAAGAAGAATGTAACTAATCAGGCTGCAATTGTAGTTTCTCCACAAACTGATAACTTGAGCTCCATTAATTCATCAACACCTGAGCAAAGTGGAATTGTAACTCAAGCCGCAATGGTCACCCAGACAAGCTAACCAGTGACCAACTGTTTGCCAACTCTGCCTACCACACAACCTATTCAGCCTACACAAGTTGCTCCAACCACAGCTCCAACAATGCCTCCAATCAATTTGTATGTTAATGAAGGAATGAGTGGAAGAGGACAATGTTGAGGAGGTGAAAGAGGAAAAAGAAGAGGAGCCATGCAAAGACCAATGAGCATGCCCAACATTCCATAGCTGCCTAATATTCCACAGCAGCAAGCTCAAGTAGGAACTCAACAAATACAACAAATACAACAACCTCAAGATGGACAACAGTTTTCAAGATCCCCAGTATATTGCTGAATATGTGGACAAGCAGGTCATATAAGCTGCTCATGCCCAACTGGTGAAGGGCCCGAGCAAGAGTGGTACTGATGGTGCCCAGAGAACCTAAGGATGGGAACATCTGCAGTTGGTAACTTCCACCTCTCTGGTGGGGGACCCCAAACTGCAGATAACAATCAATGGTCACCAAAAACATCCTTTTCTAGTGGATACAGGAGCCACACACTCAGTGATTGGCCCTGAAGGAGCTCACCTCCACCTGTCCAACAATAAAATCAGGATGCAAGGCTTCTCTGGGAAAACACAAACGTTAGCATTTACTGAGCCACTAGAGCTGACCCTGTCAATTTATTGAGAAGAGATGCACTGTGTAGACTGAACGCAGACAATAAATGCACACCTGATGGAGTTTTAGTAGATTTCACAACACAAGTGTGGCAAATGCTCATGACAACAGTCCAGGTCAAACAACCACTTGAATAACTCATACACCCAACCATTTATTGGCTAAAATTGATGGAGTCAAATCTGGCTAATAACTTTGCAATCCGTGGATATGAGCACTTTGTCCCCACATGGATGAGTTGGATGAACTGCATTGCACATTGCTTTATAATGTAAACAGTGCTCATGAGACATAGGGCATGGCTTGGCAGGAGAGCATGGAAGGAAAATCCATCCCTTTAACCCCATTGACATAATCATAGGGCCAAAAGGAGTGGCTGTGGAAGCAGAGTTGGATCCAATTACAACACAATGGTACAAAGTACTCAAAGCTATCCCACATTTTTCACTGATGGTCTCAGAAAGATGGCAACCAAAAGACTTGGGACCCATGATGAAGGCCAGCCGAGAAATAAACAGGATAAAAACAGACAACAGACACATTCACAGATCTGCAGATTTGACGTTTTACAAAATAGCATCAAAGTCAGTAGACTGAACCACAGCAGAGAAAGTGATGGTGCACTGGGATAGTGACATCACTCAGAATCTTTTAACAACAGAACAAGAAGAACTGCTCAGACAGGTGCCAACCCAACTATAGATTCAACATCACACTGATGTGGGTTTAGTGAGGCCAGCTGGAGAAGTTCAAGTTCAAGTGAGTTCCAATGTGCAACTTCCTTTCCAAAAGCATTACCCACTAAGCGCTGCAGCTTATGAGGGAATAAAACCAACCATAGACGGACTGCTAGCAGCAGGGGTATTAATTGCGACAAAAAGCACATGTAACACGCCAATCTTCCCGGTGAAGAAGCCAAACTCAGAAAAATGGCATTTGGAGCATGATCTTTGGGCCATTAATACTGTAGTCGAGTCCAAGACACCTGTAGTGTCAGATCCACACAATTTACTTTCAAACATACCTCCACACACCAAAAATTACACTATCATTGATTTGGGTTCAGAATTTTTTAGTATTCCACTTCATGAAAGATCAAGATACCTTTTTGCTTTCACCTATGGAGGTAGACAATACACTTACACTAGATTACCACAAGGATATTGTGAGAGCCCCTCAGTGTTCAATAGGATAGTAGCAGCTGATCTAAGGGATAATAGATGTAGATAGCAGAATTCTACAATATGCTGACAACATTTTAATTTGTAGCACAACTAGAGAACAATGTGAGAAAGAATCCATCACTGTGTTAACAGCTTTAGCAGAAAAAGGGCATAAAGTGAGTAAAGAAAAGCTGCAGTTCTGTGCACAGGAGGTAGATTACTTAGGCAGGTGACTGAGAGGAGGTGAGAGATCTATTATGCCATCCCACATAAAAGCAGTTCAGACTGCCCAAAACCAACCACTGTATCTGAAATGTTGACATTTTTAGGCATGGCAGAGTATAACAGGCAGTGGATATATGATTTTGCCATAATAACAGCACCTTTGAGAAGATTGATATGTAATGCAGGCCAGTAGAACCTAAAGGGATGCTTGGTATGGGATGACAATGATATCCAAGCGTTCAAGCAAATTAAGACAGATCTATGCACAGCTCCAGCTCTTGCAAATCCTAATTACTCAAAGCCATTTCAATTATACTGTAGCGGCTAGGAATGGCTACACTACTGCAGTGTTGGCACAGGAGACAGATGCAAAAGTCAACCCATAGCCTATTTTAGCTACTGGATAGGATTGAGCAAAGTATGCCGCCATGTTATCAGGGATTAGCTGCAACAGCGTATGCGTATGAGAAAGCGATGTCTATGACCTTCGGATATAGAGTACATTTATTTATAAGTCATGTTCTACATACACTGTTGACATCCAATGCTTTTGTTTTGACTAACGCAAGAAGAACAGGTTATGATGTCATTCTTTCAGCTCCAGAACTAACCATTCATAAGTGCACTAAAGTCAATCCAGCAGAACGAATAGCTACAACTGACCAGGGCATGCCACATGATTGTGAGTTATTGACAACAATATTTTTAAAACCAAGACAAGACATGTACAGGTCAGCTTTTTCCAGACAGTGAGCAAATACTGTTTGTAGATGGTTCATGTTTTAGAGGGCAAGAAGGCAATTTGGCAGGATTTGTTGTCCCACAGTATAAATCAGATCGTGCCACCTTTGAGACAGTATTTAAAGCAAGTATCCCTCAACACTGTTCAGCCCAATTAGCTGAGATAAAGGCACTAACAACAGCTTGTCAGATGTCAGCAGGAAGACAGGTTACAATTTTAACAGATTCAGCACATGCCTATGGTGTATGTCATATCTATGAGACACAGATTTCACATGGGGAGGCAATATCTGATTTACTGAAGGCTATTCAACTTCCAAGCAAACTAGCAATAGTTAAGTGTGCAGGACATAAAACAGATGACACATTTGTAACAAGGGAGATTAATTTTGTTGATCAACAAGCAAAAGAAGTAGCATCTTTGGTTGCACAGTGCCCTTTAGGTAGAGAATACACCTTGTCAGAAGTAGAGGAGCCACTGTTTACAGCAGATTTAACTAGCTTTAGGGAGTTACAAGAGGCAGCCAGTATGTGTGAAAAGCTTGGAAACTTGGAAAAATAGGGAGCATTTCTTATCCATAACATCTGGTATGGCCGCAATGGGCTATACTTTGCTCCAGTAACTTTGCTTAAGATACTAATGCATGATGCTCAGGAGATTGGTGGTCTCTTTTATTTGGTCCCCACAATAAACCATTTTTTAGCCAATTGTGCAGTTTGTGTAGAGTATAATTACAGAAAGTCACTAAATGAACCATTTGGGCACATTCCAGTGCCAGATGGCCCGTTTTATATATATATATATATATTTATATACAGTATACTATCTATGTTAATACATTACACACATAGAAGGAAAACTTTGTATAACCAGTAAATATGTAGTCCTAAAAAGAAGATCTCTGTGCAAAGACTTGTGTGTTCCTGTACATGTTGTTCTTTGTTTGTGCAAGTGTGTGTGTTTCAGAACTGATGACCATTTGCTGAGAGGCAGCCAGCTTCCTGTTTGAGGTTGGAAACAAAAGCACCTAATGAGACCTCTGCAAACCAGAGATGACAGGAATAATCACACAAATGATCATGAAATGGCACAAGTTGAATACTTTGTAATGTTTTTCATGTTCTTAGAAATAGACCAGAGGTCATCAATCGCACAAACTTTGTCCTGTTGCCATGCATGTGTCACATGTTCTTGACCAATGCAGCAATTAAGAGAAGATGTATGTTCATAGTAAATGTCATAGTAAATGTATAAAAAGTTTAAGCCCAACATTTTATCCTTGAACATCTGCTATGATATTCACTGACTACGGTTTGTGAAGTGGTCTTCTTGCGAGAATAAAGGATCTTCTAAACTTTGACTTCGGAGTGTTTAGTCTTTTGTTTCTAAGTTAGAAGTAAGGCTAGAATTTTCTAACCACTTGGCACCCAATGTGGGGCTCCATATATCTCTCCTCTCATCTCACAGCAATTTTACAGTGCACATCATTTGAAGAAAGACCTTATCTGTCTCTACAATTAGACAGAGATTTTGGACACAGAAGGCATTCTTGCTCTGAGGCCGAGCAGAGAGTGACGGAGCCCTACGAACCCTTGATAATCAATCCAAAGTTAATAAAAATGCTGTAAGTCAGGTCAGAAGCCTTCTAAGGTTTATTAAAGGTTAAGAACTTTTAAGGAAACTAAAGTTCTTGTATTGCTGATGTTACATAAATCAATTAATGATATGTTGGCAATATTGAATATGCTCATTTGTGGCTATAATTAGTTGAAATCTAAGAAATACATACTTATGTGGGCGGCACAGTGGTGTAGTGGTTAGCACTGTCTCCTCACAGCAAGACGATCTGGGTTCGATTCCCGGTCCGTGCCGTTCTGTGTGGAGTTTCCTCCGGGTACTCCGGTTTCCTCCTACAGTTTAAAGACATGCATGTTAGCTTGATCAGTCACTCTAAATTGCCCGTAGGTGTGAATGTGTGCGTGAGTGTGTGTTGACCTGTCCATAGTGTACCCGCCTTCACCCGATGATGCTGGGATTGGCTCCAGCCCCCCGTTACCCCAACTAGCGGGATAAAGTGGAAGATAATGGATGGATGGACATACTTATGTGTCTCGTGTGGTGTATTTTCAGTAGTATATGTGCAATAGTGATTGATGTGATAAATATAAGTAAACATGTAAGTCACAGTGTGAAGGCCCAGGAAAATGAAGTGCGGCAATCCATATCAGGGACAGGGCTGCTGCCTTATGTGATGCTGGAAACCTCAAGAGATGTAATATAAAGTGTAAAAAGTTCTACTGTAAGTTATAATTAGATAAAACTATAAACCACTAATGAGCAATAGCGGGGTTCAATGAGCTCGGAACTCCTCCATGGACAAATAAAGCGAGTCTTTGCTTATCCTATGGGGACGCAACCCTGGGAAGTGTTTGAGGTGACCTCCCATGCGGTAAAAATCAATGGTAAAACAAGAGCAAATTGGCACCACCTCACACATTGTGTACCCGCTCCAGAGCCCCCCAGAACATTGGAGAGCGTCAGACTCAATTTGAGCCCCAGTGAAAGAAAAAATTACTGAGCGACTAATTTATAAAAAAAAAACTTTCTTCACTGGAAAATGTACATTATTAAAGTGTTCCTTTCAGAGTTCAGACAAGACATAATGCTTAGGCTGGTCATATTGTATGGACTCCTTAGCTCTCCATGAACTGTCAGAAAGTCGAGGCTGTCACTCAGTGGGAACATTCTAGTTCAGTCAAAGATCTATGAAGTTTTCTGGGGTTTGCCAACTTTTATAGACGGTTCATTAGACACTTTAGCTTACTGGCTTCCCCACTCACTGATCTCTTAAAAAAGGGGCCAAAGACCTTGAAGTGTAATCCAGTGGCTGAGCAAGCCTTCATCAGGTTAAAGCAAGCATTTACCACAGCCCCCATCCTTAAGCAGCCTGATCCCGAACTACCGTTCGTCCTGGAAGTCGACGCTTCCAACCTGGGTGTGGGGGCGGTTATGTTATAACATCAGGGAAGCCCCAATAAGCTCTATCCCATTGCTTAATTTTCCAGGAAACTTACCGCAACTGAGCGGAATTACGATGTTGGGGACCGGGAGCTGCTGGCCATCAAGCTGGCTCTGGAGGAGTGGCGGCACTGGCTGGAAGAGGCCAAGCACCCAATCATGATTTTTACGGATCACAAGAACCTTGAGTATATCAAGGCAGCTAAGAGGTTAAACTCATTCCAAGCACGAAGGTCACTTTTCTTTGCTATTTTTAACTTTGTCCTATCTTACAGGCTGGGTTCCAAGAATGGCAAAGCTGATGCCCTGTCATGACAATTTGAGTCAGAATTGGAAGCGGCCAAGCCAGAGCCCACAGTTCCAGATGCCAAGTTCCTCCAAGCCATCATCTGGGAACTCGATCAGCAAATCCGGGAGAAGCAACCCACACGAAGTAACACCCAGTGTCCTCCTGGAAAGCTGTTCGTGCTGTCATCTCTGTGAGGGGCTCTCATTACCTGGGCCCACATTACACTGGGAACGGGACATACCGGTACTCGATGTACATTAGAGCTGCTACTCGCCAAGTACTGGTGGCCTCGCATAGCTCAGGACATTCAAAACTTTGTTGGTTCATGTTCCATTTGTGCCCAAGCCAAGGTACCTTACACTTTGCCAGCAGGTAAGCTACAACCATTACCCATACCAGAGAGACTATGGTCTCACTAGCCATCAACTTCATCACAGACCTACCCCAATCACTAGGCCATGCAGCTATCCTGGTAATTGTAGACCGGTTTTCAAAGGGTGTCAGATTTGTCCCCCACTCAGGTCTTCCCACCGCCATAGAAACTGCTGAACTCCTCTTCCAACAAGTGTTCCAGTACTTTGGTCTACCCGAAGACATCGTCAGCGATCGAGGGGTGCAATTTACATCCAGAGTATGGAACACCTTCATGGAGAAGTTGGGCATCACTGTGAGCCTGACTTCGGGCTACCACCCTCAAGCCAGTGGCCAAGCTGAACGCGTTAACCAGGAGCTAATCAAGTTCTTGTGCCTGATCTGCCAGCATTGGTCCCAGGATTGGGCCCGATATCTCCCCTGGGCCGAGTTTGCCCAGATCTGTCACTCAGCCACAGGCATGACTCAGTTTGAAATCACACTAGGCCATCTGCCTCAATTGTATCCATGGAACGCCACAGCCACAGACACTCCCTCAGTAGATTTGTGGTTCAAGAAAAGTGAATGAGTATGGACCCTCGCCCACCAGCACCTGTCCAAGGCTACAGCCCAGATGAAGAGTGCGGCCGACCGGAAAAGAGGACCCACACCCATGTACCAACCCAGAGACCAAGTATGGGTCTCAACTAAAGCATTAGGCAACCCTTTGGGACACAAGACGCTGAGCCACAGGTACATGGGTCCCTTCCCTATTGTAAGAAGGATTAACAATGTCTCCTACAGGGTGCAGATGCCACGTCATAGCAAGGTCCACCCCACTTTCTATGTGAGCAGACTCAAGCCTGTCCAGCAGGGACCCCTAGCTGATGAAGGTGAGTCCACAATGCCTTCCAACAGAGAACCCAGGTCAGATCCTAACATATACACAGTCGAATAGATCACTGATCATTGATTCCAGGAAATGACAAGGGGAGATCCAGTACCTAGTGGCATGGGAGGGGTATGGCCCAGAAGACAACTCCTGGGTCACCTCTAGTGACATCTTGGACCCGTTTCTCATCCACGACTTTCACGCCAGATACCCATGCAAGCCAGCACCAAGGAAGCCAGGGAGTCCAAGGAAAAGAAAT
>JAOVVH010144308.1:0-14622 GCA_028566435.1 Scorpiodoras heckelii | reverse complement strand
TGTGTGTGTGTGTGTGTGTGTGTGTGTGTGTGTGTGTGTGTGTGTGTGTGTGTGTGTGTGTGTGTGTGTGAGCCCACTGAGCACAGATCAAATTACACTCTTGAGGAGAAAAAATAGACCAGACACTCTGCTCTCGTGTATCCCTGTTCCTTCTGTCTCTCTCTCTCTCTCTCTCTCTCTCTCTCTCTCTCTCTCTCTGTCTCTCTCTCTGTCTCTGTCTCTCTCTCTCTGTCTCTCTCTCTCTCTCTCTCTCTCTAAATTCAATTCACTTCAATTCAATAAGCTTTACTGGCATGACTGTATATATTCACAGTTTTGCCAAAGCACCACGAGAAACACAAGAACTGTAAACAGAAGCATTGCATATTAATTATAAGAAAATATTTCTAGAACAAAACGTACCAACAAAATTAGGATAAAAAAACACTATTCAGCACAATTATCTGGAACTAACTAGAAGACAAACAGGGCTGTGTGTGTTTGTGTGTGTTTGTGTGTGCGTGCGTGTGTGTACGTGTGTGTGCATGCGTGTGTGTGTGTGTGTGTGTTTGTTTGTTACTCACAGTCCATTAGGTTATGGCAGGCAGACACTTACTGTCCTGCTAAACACACAGCTCTCCTTCACTTCTCCTATAACAGGATGTGCAGCATCTCTCTCTCTCTCTCTCTCTCTCTCTCTCTCTCTCTCTCTCTCTCTCTCTCTGTCTGTCTAATCCCTCTTAGAACACTTAACCCAGTGAGTCCTCAGAAACAAATTTTAAATTCTGTCAATATATAAAATCTTTTTTGGCCAAATGAAAAAGTGTTTTTTAATAACACAGTGGCTTTTGTAGGAAAATAATTAACTTCTATTTTCTGTTATGTTCTCTGCCTTGTGTAGTAAAGTAAAGCACATGCCAGGCCATCAGAATTCACGGCTGTCCTGCTCCTACTTAATGAGTCAGCTGTAATATCATCACATCCTGTGTGAAGATCAGCGAAACCTGCACAAGTTTCTGCTAAGAGTCTGCTGAGGAGCAGTGATAATAGGGGAATACGGGAGAGAGACGTGGGCAAAGGACCGAGGTCAGGATCACGAGGTTGTGCAGAGGTCGGGGCATGAGGGTGGAGCCCCCATTATTCCATCCCTCTAATGTACTAATGTCACGTAACAGTGGATATCTTCACAAAACAGCTTCACAGAAAGACATTAATAAAACTTTTTAATTTATCTGTAATGAGCACGCCAGCTAAATAAACAAGTTTTTAAATGATAAATAAAATAAATGACAAATAAATACAGTATTAAATGTACACAAACCTAAACAAAAATCTGGGTTGGCAATCTTGGGTAATAATAAACAAACAAACAAACAAACAAACAAATAAATGTCAGCTTTTTTGTTTGTATAGTTGCTGATTAAACAGTATGTATAACCGTGTGATTATAAATAAGTACTCTTTTATAAACATGCACCGTATAGTCAACCCTAAATCTGTATGTTTCTTTTTTCCTTTTTATTATTTATTTTTATAATTTAATGCCTTTGTATAGCACTTTGGTCGGCTGAAGCTGTGTTTAAATGTACTCGGGAAATAAAGAAGTCTTTAAGCTAACCAAAAAAACAACATCCAACAGTAAAACATGGAACAAAAACAATCTCTGATGAATGTTACCATCATGTGGAGAGTGAAAAAATCATCACAGTAAGTTCTGGGGTTAGTTTTGGGGTTAGAGAAATATAGTGAATATATAATACACAATATCAATTACAGATATTATAAACCACATGATCGTGATGGAGAACTTCAAAACTCTGAGGGTAAAGAAAGCTGGCAAATAAATAAGTGTAAAGGCAGAGAACAGGGTAGAGTTTCCTTCTGTTTCACTGAAAAACTCTGTGTGTGTGTGTGTGTGGTGTGTGTGTGTGTGTGTGTGTGTGTGTGTGTGTGTGTGTGTGTGTGTGTGTGTGTGTGTGTGTTAGAAATAATATGTTATTAATCAGTTATTTTGCACTATATAAGCAAAAGGATTATTGTGTACAAAATTGTTTGTCTGTTTGTTTGTCTGTTCGTGTTCCTCTTTTCTGTGTCAGGAGACAAGATGTTTCACTATGTTAATCAGCCAAGCTGCCACTACTGGGCCCCTGATCAAGGCCCTTAACCCTCAACTGCTCAGTCGCTCTGGATAAGGGTGTCTGCCAAATGTCATAAATATAAGATAATGTCATGGACGTGTAATAACGTTTTTGTGTATCTTATCCAAATTAGCCGTAAAATAGACATGATTCAGAAACCACAAGGACGCCAAAGAGTCACACAAAATGATTAATTACTTTGATAAACAAATTAGCTGAACACAGTTTTGTTCTGTTTTTTGGTTCAGACTGTTGCCTCTTGTTCCTTGTTCCTGAAAATGTAAAGCAATATTTTTTCCCATGTCTAAAACTTAAAACTACTGCTATTAATAGTGCTTTGCTTGCAATTTCATTATAAAGTAGAGTGAATTACACACTGTGTATCCTGAAAATAGTCATCTGTCTCAAGTGATACGATAATATTTCCATATCACTCAGCCGTAACTTGGCGTGAGGTGAGAGTTAAGGCATTCCAGTGCACTTTTATAACCCGGATGTGGTGGAGCTTATCAGAGCAGCTCCTGTTTCACACTCACGTTATGTTTACAAGCAGACATTTTATTCCTCATAAAAGAAGGAGGAGGAATGCGTACGTGGCTGGAAGGCTCTATTAAAGTGATGGAACAGCACACAACACCTCCTGTTAACCTTAAATCAATATTTAGTTTAAATATCTGCTTCACACCCACATTAAGGAGAAACTACTGATATACCAATAATCTTATTATTCCACTGTATTTTACCTGGAATCAAATTACAAATACACCAAAACATCTGGAGCGAACTGTGAGGTCAGTTTGGCAACAGAAACATTTATTAATTTATTCATTGTGTAGATAAACTCTTATGAGGACAGCCATCTTGGACCGCTGTTTTCCTTAGTAGAGCTTGGTATCACGCTGACCTCTGATGCCCCGCCCACTATATACCCCGCCCCCATGGTATAATGGAATTTTACCAGAATGATGGCACTGATGTACAGAAGATAGTAACATTCCACTTTGATAGACGGAAATCAAATCACATTTTTCTTCTATAACGTGATGTATTTTTGAATTTTTTCAGGGGGAGGAGCTAAATGTTCCATCATACTATTGGTTAATATGTTTTTTATTCCACGTGCCTGTGTGTGGACTGTTATGTAATTTTAAAAAATCAATATGACGCAGAGAAATAGTCAAAATTTTGATGGTAGATTTGAGAAATCAAAGACTTGGTACCACTCCCCCAACTTGTGCCCTGCCCCTCTGCCACACCCACAAAAAGATGTCTACAAACTGACCATGAACTACAGCATACAGAGAAACTGGATAGCGTAAACTCCTCTGTCCTGAAGACTGTCCTGTGCTGGGAAGCTACAAAGCCCCAAGGCACCGACACTGGAGTCTCATTCCGTAAAAGTGTCATAGCAAAAAAAAAAAACTTTATCACATCAACAATTATATATTTTAATTTCTTAATCGACAAACAACAATTTAAAAAACATTTCATTAAGAAATTATATGAGTATCTGCTGTATGAGTCCCTCTGAATGAGCTGTTACTATAGAAACCATAACATATTAGAACGAATGTTTTAAGTGAAAGTATAAAAAAAGATTCTGACCAATCAGATTCAAGAACTGCACCATGCTGTGTTATACAACACATGTACCTCCATGGCAAGGCTAAAACCCCTTTATGATAGTATTCAGTACTTGGTGTGTGTTTGGTGTTCTAGCTGAATTTATCCTTTAAAGCGTGAGACAGAAAACATCCTGAGAGACACCTGAACAGGTTAATGGACCGCTATTTGAGCGGCAGCGTGTGTGACCTGACGGTCTGGGAGATAAGTGAGTAAACAGTTGATCACCGATCCTGAGTGCAGAAGAGAACTGATTGTTCAAGACGATTATCTGATCCATCTGTCAGACTCGAGCACTCTTCCTGTCCTGTACAGCTGGTATTTCCTTTAGTGCGAGTCAGGGTGAGAGTTTATTAACCTGAACTTCACCTCAACCTGTGAGTGCATCACCCACCAGCCACCACTTATTATTTAATAGTAAAAGCAGTGGATTACAGCAATCTACTGCAACAGTTAGGATTTATTATTATTTTGGATAGTTCCTTGAATATTATACCGCTGTATTTAACACATTCTTCTCCAAATAAACTCTTCATCGGATTAACCACCTCTGTGTGCCATTATTAGCAAATTTTTCTTTTTTTGGTTTAACTCTCGCCCTTGCCCAGATCGTTGAGAACAAAAATCCTGCCGCGCTTCAGAGAGCCGAGTCCAGACCAAGCACACTGATAGTGATGGAGAAAGGACAGGGATGGAATCGCTGCAGTGATTAGTGTTAGTGCAGATATAAAACAGTGTGATGTAGGGGTGGGTGTCAGGGTAGAAAATGAACCTGTGAAGTCCTGATGGTTCCATTTAGAGAGAGGCTTAGCTGCTCTTGTAATTACCTGCTGGTGCTGAGAGCTAAGGTGAGTACTGATGGATCTCACACAAGGAAACCATATTTATAGAAAACTTCAAGTTTAAGCACAAGCTCAGATTTAAAGTTAGTGAAAGTGTTTGCATGCACAATTTTAGATTTTCTCTAGAGACGCAAAAATGTTTTTATAGAAGATTCTTGTGAATTAAGTAAGAAACAGGGACGTTGGTTGGACTGTTAACTATCAGGGGCTGAGCCCAAAGTCTTCTTCATCAAAAAAAACCAAAAAGAAAACATCTACTGCTAAATAAATAGACTGTTTCCATGCAGTTTTGTCTTACATGTGAGGGATACACATTTAAAACTTTTAACACTGGAGCGATAAAGAAGACCCCGGCTCTGTTCTGTTCTGACATTTCTCATCTTTATTGTCTATTTTATCTTCCTCTTCTGTTTCCTTTCCTTCTGTAACTCCTGTTGTCTCTTCCTGCTCTATCTTGTCTGGCTCATTCATAATAATTTTTAATTACTCAGAATTATGAGAAGTAAAGTTGTAATGACTTTGTTATTTATGGCGTATTAATGATAAAATTCATCTAACTAATATGTTATGGAAGTGATGTTACTGTTCCTGTTATTACTATAATACACATTTTATTCCACTTAAACCACAGTCATCTGCCAATAATAAGATATATCCAGAATGAACACACACCTTTTATAGCCACACTTAATGTCTGTGAAATATGTTAATGCCTGTTTTCATGTTAGAGCAGAAAAAAAAAAAAAGGAAGGGTAAAGCTCCTCAGTCTTGAAGCTGCTGTAAAAAAAATTAAAGTTACAGTTTTACCTCTGACTGTTACAAAGTGCTGACACTGTAGACTCCTTCCAACAATATTACAATAATCTGTTTATGTGGAACATCTGCTGTTGCTATAGAAACTATCAGAGCTACTGTTAGAGAAAACACAGAAAATTCATCAACACCTTCTGACCAATCACAATCATTTGCTGATGTTATGTAAGAGCTTGTCTACAACTCATCTGCTAACATTTCTTTTCAGAAACACACCTCTTTTAGACACACCTGGACAGGCCATGCCCACCTGAGACAAGTCCAGACCATCGTTTTAGAAATCAGTCCTTTGCAGGTGTGATGATTCTTCAACTCCAGAGTTTATTTTGGTCATGTTTCTCCATCCCTCAACAGCACACTTGGGGAAACTGTACCAACATGACACCCAATGTGCAAATCTTCAACTCCTGGAATTCAACCTTTATCCCCACCATGCTGACTCTCATCACTGACTCCATCACCTCCAACAATGCCACCACTACAGGAACTTCAGTGCTCCATCTGCTGACTTCCACAGGAACCTTCACAGTATCCTGCTATCCAGAGGCTCACAACTACCACCACCACCATGACCACCACCACTAACAATATCCACAACACCACCCGAAACACCACCAGCATCAGTTCATCATTTAAAACCGTACCACTGTGATTCACAATCCTCTTTACAGCAGCACCACTTGCTGTTTACACAATCAGGTTCTCACAGGGTTCTCACTCTGCCCCATTCTCATTTCACAAACAGCTCGATAAGGTTCCTCCACAAAGACAAGCTGAGAAATGCTCAAGGCCTCTGATTTTTTCTGGACTTTATACATTGTTTCTCAAATTGTTATAAAAATTGAATCACAACACAAAGCCACGAGAAAGAACCTTAGATCAAATAAAAACAACATAGTTGAGAGCACCATAACAGAGATCACAAGATGTGTGTTGTGTGTACAGTTCCTACATCAGGACTGGAGCAATGGCATGACCTTTTATTTTATATTAACCGTTTTCTCTGTAGGTTTTTATTTTTTGTATTATAAACAAATAACTTTTTCGATTTTTTGGATTTAATTAAATCTTTGAGAAGATATTGCATACTTTTGACTTATTTTGCATTATATTGTTTGTATGTTAAAAATTTAATTTGACCTGTTTTGTTTTTATGCATGTTTTCATTTTCTATTTGACCTATTTTTTAATATTTTCTTTATTCAATATTATTTTCTGATTATTTTGCGTTTAAATGATTTGTGGTATCCATTCTATTTTATTTTCTGCTGTGTCTTTCTATTTAAATTTGATTCTATTTATCTTATTTTGTCTTTTTTTAGTCTTTTTATAATTATTTTTCTATTTGACCTATTTTTAATAAAATTTTATAACTTTTATTTTCATTTTATATTCTCTCTTTTCAGTACGGTTCTATTCTACATGTATTTGTTATCTATTCATTATTATTTCTTGTGTCTATACAGATAGTTTTTATTTTATATGATCTTCTTCACCGTAATCTTTTCCATCTAAAAAAGCAAAGACTCAGCACCCAGTGTGAAAACACTCATATCCAGACTTTAAGGCGAAAACGTTTCTCACACACCTGATGTGTTGTTGTGCTGATTCAGCTCCTGCCCACAGGTGAGGGAGAAATGGGCGGTGCACTGGAATATAAGTGAAGCCTCCATTAGTGCTGACCAGATCCAGAGAAAATCAGAACCCAAGGTCACACAGATCCACACGGCAGCATCCAACACCATGAAGCGCGACTCGCTCAGCTCCAGCACGAAGCTCCTGCTCGCTGCACTGTGTGTGGCAGTGATGATTCACACTTCAGCATCTCAGGTGGGGTCTAAAACAACTCTATTCATGATCTGTAATATGAGTGCTATGACTCTTATGACTCTTTAGATATTTAGATATCTTTAGATGTCTCCAGGATGTGATGCAGTGTGTGCAGGCTATTCAGGATCACCTGAGATGTTTCATCTGATTTTTCATCTGAGGAGGAAAGAGAAATGGAAAATTAGGATGAGGGGGAAAAAAATCAAACCATTATTCAAAATAGCTGCAAATAAAAATAACCTCAATATAAAGGGCCATAATATTCTCTTCAAAAAATGGTCGTTATAGCAGTTAGGCTAAGTACAAAAATCAAGATGCAAAAAGTAACAAACAGATAATATAAACGTATTATAATAGTTTGTAATAAAATAAATTAAACATTAAGTTATAGGCCACTTCATGGAACATTTTTCTTTGTGAGATTATTATAAAGTAATAATGAGACTGATGAGCTATGAGCTGCCTGACTCTGTCTGACTTCAGTAATTTCATGGCAAATTAAAAAATCGCAAACAGAACTGTAGGAGATGTAAATTCAAGATTTATTAATTTGTGTCGCTTTCAGAGTAACTCTGTAGCAGTAAGACAAACACAGTTTTATATTCATCATTCTATTTAAAAGTCTTTAATTGTCTAATCAATAAATTAATACTGGTTCCAAGTATCACACAGGGAACTATTCTAGGTGAATGAGAAGTGTTTAATTGATGTATATTAAATATGTTTAACCTTAAAGAAAAATAAAAGCATAAATGGTGCTTGTTTTTCTCCATTTCAGTCCAACACCACTACAGCCGTTACCACCACTACAGTCGCTTCCAACACTTCATCCGCTTCCAACACTTCATCCGCTTCCAACAGTTCAGCTGCTTCCACCTCTTCACCCATTTCCAACAGTTCATCCGCTTCCAACAGTTCAGCTGCTTCCACCACTTCACCCATTTCCAACAGTTCATCCGTTTCTAACAGTTCAGCTGCTTCCACCACCTCACCCATTTCCAACAGTTCATCCGTTTCTAACAGTTCAGCTGCTTCCACCACTTCACCCATTTCCAACAGTTCATCCGCTTCTAACAGTTCAGTCGCTTCCACCACTTCACCCATTTACAACAGTTCATCCATTTACAACAGTTCAGCTGCTTCGGTCACTGCAGCACCGGTGACTTCGAACGGTCAGAACGGAAGCAACTCCTCAAGCACGATGCCCTCCGGAGTTACAGCCACCGCCGGCCCTGTCACCACCATGAAGCCCGTCACCAAGGTCCCGATGAAACCTCAAAAAACCGACAGCTCGGAGGACAACTGTGGCCACAAAGACAAGCATAAGAAAGACAAAAAGGAGAAGAAAAAAGACAAGAACAAGAAAGAGAAGTCAAAAAACAAATCGCACCATTAAATTTGAAGTGGGAAAATCCTTCCTTTGAACGCGTTCACGATTTGCACTGCGAAGACCAACAAATAAATATGATTTGAAATGATCACATAAATAAATAAATAAATGAACTGATAAATACATATACATGTATGATTACACATGATTGATAAGTTCATTAAATTTTTCTAAATGTATTTTCATTCAAACTGTAATGCAAACCTAAGCTCATCATTAGACACATAACAGTGTACACTGTAGCAGCTGATTTACAGAAACTGAATCATCTCTGACTTGATTATTCTGTGAAAAGTTCTTGTGACATCATGTAAAGCATTTTGTCTCATCATTTTGTTTGCTCCTCATGCACACTGTCACTTTTGCTTGAATAAAGTTAATCAGATGCAACATGGACCTCTGTTTCTTACAAAGCTTGAAACCACTCATAAAAACCACCTAAAACAGGGTGTAAAATGATGAAATACCTTTTTCAAAAGAACACTATTTTGGTAGGATGATGACACCATGCTGGTTTGTTTACTCCTCTGCTGAACTCAAGGACATGAAGGTGCCAAATTGTGGCAACCGTCATATTCAATTACTGGTTGTTTAGCGCTTACTTTCACACAAGTTCTACACCAGCGGACCACCGACCTCAATTATTTATTTATTTTATTTATTTAATTTATATTCATTTCCTTTTTGATCCTTAAACAGACTGTTATTGAAAAGGGTTGATTTCCTTCATGAACTAGTCCTTGAGGTGTATGCACCCTTCTGATGTGAGCTCTGAGTTCCAAACCTTTAAGAATAAGAATTTATCCATCCATCTTTAGTAAGCACTTAATCCTGGTCAGGGTCAATGTGGACCTGGATGTGAGGTAAGAATACACACTGGATGGGATTTTCCAATCCCTCATAGCAAACCATTTACCCTTAGGGGCAAGCCAACTACCAGCATTAGTAAAAACCTGAGAACCTAAGAACATGGACACAGGCAGTAACCTGAGCTCACCATGGACCCTGGAGCTTTGAGGTGGCCATGGGACCTGCTGTTCCACCATGCCACCCATATCCCAGCTTCTCAGTAATCTAGAGTCAGAACCCCAGAGACCAGAGGTTCCTCAAGGCGCCAAGACACAGCAAGTGTCTCTGGACCACATAGTAGTTTTTGTAATCCCAACAACAAAACACTGTTGATGCTGCTTAGATATTAGCAGCTTCTCTATATTAAAATATAGAGATTCCACTGACTACTGACCATAAACAATATATCATCTACATATGCTGGGACACAGAAGGTTATGTTGATAAAGCAGGGATACTTGCATAACACTGGTTCAATAGTTAGAGCATACAGCATGTCGTACTGAAAGCATCACTGTTTAATGCCACATAATCTTTGCAGCATTATAAAGCCGGTGTCAACTTTAAATAGCTTGTTTTGTTGCTGATGCTTACAGGATGACCAGAACACAACAAGGCCACTGGGCTTGGGTTGTTTATGTCAGTTAAGTCTTCATTCATTCATTATCTTCCGCTTTATCCTGCTAGTCGGGGTCACGGGGAGCTGGAGCCAATCTCAGCGTCATCGGGCGAGGGCGGGGTACACCATGGAAAGATCGCCAGTCCATCGCATGGCCCAGTTAAGTCTTCAGTAACAGGAAATTCTTTAACAACTCAGCAGGTTTTCACCTCGAGGCTTTCCCAAAGCACATCAAGCTAGTCCTGCCCTAATACTTACCAGAAAGTTGTACAAAACTTAGCCAGGAGGCAATCAATACCAGGTGCCTACTAATTCTAAATAAATAACTTTTATTTAACTGTCTCCACCAATGATGGCTTACTTTTTTACACAGCTCTAAGAACAAGCTCTGGTGCAGGCAGGGTTAGAGAGATCCCACTGGTTATGTTAAAAAATGCCAGAAGGTGCCAGTTCATCAAGGAGCCAGCTTTCTCAAAAGCTAAAAAGGAGTATCTTGGTGGTCTCAGGACCAACTATTTCACAACCTTCTGATCTGCATTCCAGAGATTTATCTAGTGCTCAAAGTAGGTCAAAGCTCTATCCAGTGCTGGGATGATCCCAAATGCTATATTATGTTAAGATTTCCAAACGTTGTCAAAAACCTTGAAAGCGCCACAGTAAAACAACTGCAAGGATACTGCAGAAGAACTTGGAAGACAATCCCATTTTTGTCACACTTTGTCAGAAAAGTTCATCTTTGGTCTCAAACAAACACAAATGGACATACTGGTGCTGGAGTAGGTTTACAGAACTTGGAAGGAGCTTCCATTAATGTCACAACAGACCAGATCTAGGAAGATCTATCTAGGATCAAGTGAACCTTTGTGCCAAATCAACACATTGCGAATTGTGGTTCTCTCTAGCAGAGCTGTTCAGTCCACCGGGACAGGATGCCCTGGCTGACAACTAACGTCACCATCTACCACACACTGCACAGAATTCAGTAACCATGCCACAGATTCTTGCCCCAGGATGGCTAGAAATACCCTGATTTCCACTACAGCTTCACCTACAAGTAGATCTGCTGTACAAAATAGTTGAAAGATTTGGCATCCTCAGCCAGGTTAACTCTATCTGTCACACCGCCGTCTCAGAATACATCACCAAGTAAGGACTGTGATCCAGCATTCGTAAAAGAAATACTTGTAAATGCAGGAGCACCTGCTACATAGGCGTAGGTGTAGGAAAGTCCTTGCACTGTGGCATAGTGAATTCTGGCTCGAGCAGCAGCTGCCTAGCACCATCCAACCATCTCAGGTCCAAGGGGCTGCCATGGCTAGTTTGAGCCTGTGAGCTAGCCGAGACAGACCCAGACCCTGTTGCAGATGTTGCTAAGGCTAAGGCCGTTAAGTCATTGCTAGCTAGGAAGAACATCCTGTAGTAAAAGTGTCCTCATGAGAACTGGGCTATAAGGAGGACCCTGCTGAAAGACATAAGACTATCTGCTGACCTAGAACGCAGATCAGAATTCTTTTTTTTAGTATTATATAATGCTTTCTGGGCGGCACGGTGGTGTAGTGGTTAGCACTGTCGCCTCACAGCAAGATGGTCCGGGTTTGATTCCCGGTCCGGGCCGTTCTGTGTGGAGTTTGCATGTTCTCCCCGTGCTTGCGTGGGTTTTCTCCTGGTACTCCGGTTTCCTCCCACAGTCCAAAGACATGCATGTTAGGTTGATCGGTCACTCTAAATTGCCCGTAGGTGTGAATGTGTGTGAGTGTGTGTTGGTAATGCGATGGACTGCCACCCTGTCCATGGTGTACCCCGCCTTTGCCCGATGATGCTGGGATTGGCTCCAGCCCCCCCGTGACCCTGACTAGTGGGATAAAGCAAAAGATAATGAATAATGCTTTCTATACGTCAACACTAAACATCTGGCCTGTTATTACACTGTAAAATATTGCAACCAGCTTACTTAAAAAAGTTAGTACCCAGGCTGCACTCAAAATTATGTGTTTATTTAACTTAAAATAGTAAGTTAAACAAATGTCAGACACAGATGTTTTGTTAACTTAATATTTAAAGTCTAATGGACTCAAAAATGCAACCACTTTCTATTTCAAGTAGCATTTTTTCGCAGTGTATCTACTGTCTGTCCTGTTTTCTTTCTCTTTTGTCATTTTATCTCATGTCATTTTTCTGCTGTTGATTTTATTTTATATGAATTATGTATTACTACACTAGACATTGTCTGTAGTGTTAGTTTACCTTGCCATGTGCACTTTATTCTGGTTCATATCTTATCTCTGTTGATGTCTTGTCACTGTTTGTCTCCCTTGTGTGTCTGTGGTTACCTTCACCTGTTTCCAGTTTGCTGCCTGATTATTCTTACTATTTATTTGTTCTTTGTGAAACACTGTACATACTCTGTGTTGTTACAACAGTAAAAAGCAAACCTTTGTTTATTGATTGTCTAACTGGTTTCTGATTTCCTTTCCCAGTTTCTCTTGCCTACCCTAGTCCATGCTGATTAATTAATCCCCTGACCCTTGCCTGCACCATGACCTTGACTAAGATTTACATGTTTGTCTTGACTGTACTGCTACATCTGTACCTGTATACATAATATTTTTACATCTAAATTTTTCACACATTTACATGTCCTGTGGTTACTCTCTTCTTTTTTTCCATTTCAGAATAACAGCTAAGAGACAGATTTGTTTCTGCTTTTTATTTATATCAGCTTTTCAGTGAGTCCAAGGCTTGCATTCACTTTGGTAGTATTTGGTTGCAGTTGCTGAACTTGCCTGAAATTCTTGTCGTAGCTTTACACAAGCTTATCACAATTATTTTTAGTTCAGTCCACACATTTTCTCAGGTCAGGGCTTTTTGATGATACTTTATACTCTGTTGTTTTGGCTCATTTGCTGGGATTTCCCAGTGATATCAAGGGCAAACAAAGGCACTGGCTCCAAATGTAGGCCCTGATATACAGACAGAGGTGTAATAAACTCCTAATGACTCCTAATGACTATTGGCTAATCCTTCCATCTCATAGTAGAACTTGTGTAACCTAATAGAATTAAAGCTGAAATAAATCTCTAATCATTTGTTTTAAAATTACCTCTGATCAGAACAAAGAGCGGAGATTCCCCTGATAGAAGTGACATCATAACATGCAATGTGCCAAGCTGTGAAAACCCAAGACTGAATATTTATAGCATTTATGCAAACCTTTGACTTGTATATAATTGTACTGTATATAGTGTTCCTGTTCTACTTCAGGTCTAATTAGTCCTATTTTATTTGCGCTCTTTCTAGTTTATTTTCTATTCCGTTTATTTCCATTGTCTCTGCATTGTTTTGTTTTGTTTTACTTGACCTACTGGATACACTGTGAATGTTCAGAAACTATTGCACTATTGTAAATCTTCACTTGTGTCCAGACTTTAATCCTAAAGCTTCTCCTCCTGTGCTAGTTTATTCACCAGAGGAGTTCTCACACTGGCCTGATCATTGGTGTGCTGATTCAGCTCCTGCCCACAGGTGAGGGAGAAATGGGCGGTGCACTAGAATATAAGCGAAGCCTCCATTAGTGCTGACCAGATCCAGAGAAAATCAGGACCCGAGATCTCACAGATCCACACGGCAGCATCTGACACCATGAAGCGTGATGAAGTCTCGGTCTGGTCCAGCATGAAGCTCCTGCTCGCCGCACTGTGTGTGGCAGTGACGATTCACACTTCAGCATCTCAGGTGGGGTCTACAAAAAGAAAAGGCAGTTTTAGATGTAGCCAGAAAAAGATCTTTTACATCAAGGGAAGGAAATTGGTAAAGATAGAAAACTGAATATGAAAGCACAATCTGGGTTTTATCTGATTTAAAAAAAATTATAACAGTGTGCCTTTTTTGTTGGAACTGTTTTAGTAAGTTAATCTGGTGTAATATAAATTACAACCAGGTACAGTTAATTAAAATTATAGTTATTAAAAAAAATTCCTGTAACATAGGTTGAATGCATTCATGAAATGTATTATTACACATTTATTTACACCCATGTAGGTGATGTAGGATCTTCGGAGGAGTTTTTAATCTGGTTATCTGAGGAGGAAAAAGGAAATGCAAAATTAGGATGATGGAAAGAATATGTTATTCAAAGTAGGTGAAAATATGCGTAATATGTAGGGGCAAATGAAAATGCCCAATCTGGTTATTAAATGAAATGGGAAGAGAGAGAGATTCTTTTAAATGCTAACTGTTCTCATATAAAATGAATCATGTGGCTTTGGTCAAAATATTTGTAAGTAGAGCACATTAAAAATAGATTAAGAATAAATAAAATAATAAATAGCTCATAATAAAACAAAATGAAAAAATAACAGTACTATTACTATTACTAATCCAAAGCAGATAAATCAAATAAATTAATAGATAGATAATTATAATAGATAATACATAATTAATTCATAAAATGTTGTTTCAGACAATTCAAAAAAAAATAAACAAATATAATAATAATAATAATAATAATAATAATAATAATAATAATAATAATAATAATAA